>JAJGOT010001123.1:0-68504 GCA_022457155.1 Cladopsammia gracilis
ATTTAAGTGAATGCGTCACGCAACGTTTATTTACGAAATGTTTGACCAATTCATAGCAATTATCACCAAACATTTGAAAACTTTAAAAAAATCCCGGAACTCCTGAATTCGATTTCCTGTTTATTTAGGGCCTACAAAACGTTAACTGCAATCCGGGCAAGAGGTGGTATCTGGGTTAAAAATCAAGGTGCGAGGGTGGGTTGACCTCGCTGGGAAATCCGGGCAGGGGAGGGGTAAAAAAATGTTGCATCCGTGGGGGGAGGGGCTCTGGAATAACCCATTTTACACCGGTTGCATGCGATTTAGTAACACAGGAAAACTAAGTCTTTATATTGATTACCAATTTTCTTTTTACAGCATGTGGGCCACATGAAGTCCTCGACTGCCTATTTTTTTAAGCAGTCTTCTCAAATGTAACAGAAATAATTCACGGCTTGGAAAGTAATAGACGAGTGTGGATTTGATTGGGAATCAATAAATGAAATATTAAAAACGAGTACAGAAAAATTGGTAACTTCAATCAATGCGTCTTAGAGTCTCATGCGCATGAGTATAGGCTAAGTGTAGCCTCTTGTTTTTCATCAGTTTCATGATCACATTTTAGTTTTTTTATTCAAAAGCTACATGTAAATTGATCAAAATATTCCTAATATTATCGTGATGAAAATAAAAAACAAGAAGTCTCAAAGAGACTATAATAGTCAATAAATTTAACCAGAAATTCAACTGATGATCCCTGACCTTGAGACTTTCACTGTCTTTTCATATAAACTATTAACTCTGGATAAAGTAACAATGGAGCGATCCCCAGGATGATGAAGATGACGGATTTTACATCTCGATTACTTGAAAGTCACATTGACAAAAAATCCAGCAAAATAGAGACTATGCAGTGACTATTGTCATCATTATTTGTTAATGTTTCTTTTTTTCATTTAAAACTGACAAAATAGCAGTTTAAAGCGGCTGTAGCGTACAGTGTAATCATTAATAAAATATTTCTACTGAAACAAAGCATATGGAACATATCATTAGGTGGAATGGCTGCTGCAGTTTATTCCACCTAAAACTATACATTTCATGGTAACAATCAGTTACACAATACCAAATTCAAATAAACACTGGGCCTCAGATAATACATGTACCTCAAAAAAAATGCCAGGGGGCATTTATTTAGAACTCGGGGCCCAGCATTTAATCAAGAAAATAATTTTATGTTATCACACAGGCAAGTGGCAAATCTTCTTGGTAAGTATAGAAATATTGTACACTTTTTGGTGTCATCCTGAAATTCGCTCACCCTTGAAATGGAGGATGCTGAACTGTAAGTTTCCAACCCTGTATAATGCATACACTGAAACAAAAACCAAAACAATAGAATGCCTTTAGAACGACAGTCAAACCTCTTCACAATAGCCACCTTGGGGACAGAGGGAAGTGGCCATTATGGAGAGGTACAACATTCAATAAAACAGAAACCAAGTGTTCAGAACAAAAATGTTAACAAAACAAAGCGAGTAAGGTCCAATAAGTACATCAGTTTGTACATGATCGTTTGCTTTTATTATACAGTTTATTTTCTCTTTCGTGAAATGAAGCTGTCAAGGGTTGTCTGCTTGAGTGATCTTTCACACATTTTACTAAACAAAGCCATTACTTTGCTTGCAGCTTGGACAAGTTCTTTGTTCCCATGAAACTCAGTAAACAAAGCTACATGTACATCATCAGCAGCTGCTAATGCTTCTTTCGCCCACTGTAACTTTGGTTTACTAAGGAGGGTCAAAATTGTGCACTAAACATGTGCCGCAATTGATGAGATACTGTACAGCCGGACAACAGATCAGGTTTCTTGACCTTTTATTAATGTACGCCAAAACACCGTTCGTCAATTGTTGTTTAAGTGGCCGTGGTGGAGAGGTTATTTTGGCAGCTGTGACAAGCTTTAGTGGCCGTTGCCATTATGGAGGGGTAGCTGTTGTACAGAGGTTAAAACAAGAGTGAATCAAGGGCTCCTAAGAGCCAGCCCTGGGTGGAGAGAGACAGCGTGGAGTAAAGTTTCTTTTCTAAGGAAACAACACGACGGCAGAGACCAGGCTTCGAACCACCGACCTTCAGGTTGAAAGTCCGACGCACTAACCACTAGACCACCGTGCCGCCCACAATTTCAAATAAGCTGTGAAAATAAACAAAATTGAAGCAGTTGACAGTTATTTTTGCATTGTACATGTAGAATGATGCTTATCAGCTAATATAATGTAAGTTAACATAGTGAATCCAATCTTTTGTGATGAGACTTTTTGTGCAATCATGACTTTGAAGTTTGGCCGCCATGATGGACATGATGTTGGTGTACCACTTTCGTACACCAAGATGGCCGCTCATACATGTTTTATTAAAAATGTCTAATTCTCATTCACCTAAAACTCTTGCACAAAATGCTCTGGAGCTTCAAACTTTGGCCCAGATGTGGTTTTAAACTCGCTACAATTCCATAAACATTTTCAAATTGAAATCTGTTTTTTAATGCTTCTGAATTTTGATACGACATGATGTACCTTATTCTTACTAAATTTCGTGCATACTAAATTTCGGAATTTTGGCGTCGCGAAAATTAATACTTGTGAATAAAAGTGGGCGCGAAAATTAAAATCGCGAAATTTAATACCATAAATATATATAAACATTGCGTATTAAAATAATATTTAATAAAGGTTGCGAGTCACAGACTTGTCGGTAATTGTCTTGAATTAAAACTGTCCCTTCTGTCCTTAAAATTCTTAAAAATCATTTCTTTCTGGTCTTAATAATTTCGTGTAGCACTCTTCCTATCTTCAGCTGCCTGTAGATCAACCAAAACCTCTTTGGTACAGTCATCAGATGTTCCATTAATTGGCACCTTGTAGTTAAATTTAATTTGGCATTTAAATTTAATTTCCAGAAGCTAGTACCCTTCAAAATTTAAGCTATTTTGTGAACATTCTTTTAGGGCTTGGGAGAGTAAAGAAATGGAATGACAAAATCGCGAAATAATTTTGAATAAGAATTTTGAATAAGCGTAACACTTTTGGTCACTTTTTTCCTGGAATCGCAAAAATTAATACTCGCGAAATGCAGCTCCCAAATTTTCGCGAAATTAAGTACGCGCGAAGGTACAATAGTAATTTTACAATAACAGTGTGAATTCCCGCGCGCTGATTGGCTCATTTCTATGGTCGATGAGAGTATAGACCATGAAAATGACGTAACAGGTAACGCAACGCGGCGAGTTTTGTCAAACTTTTGGCGCTACAGGTTCTTCAAACAGTGAAAAATGCACTTAAAACTGGAATTCTTCAATGAAAAGAATGCTCTCTCGTCAGTTAAATTTAGTTTACAATCAGCTAAACTTGCCTGGAATTAAGTGCGAAGCAAAAAGGACAAACAACTTGTCATAGTTTCACGGGAAAATCCACGGAATCAGTCGCCGGCGCCCGAAAGAACTAAAACGGAGCCGAAAACAACTTGGAGCAAAGATTCATCTGATTTTTCGAAGATATTTCAAATTTGAAAAAGGTTAGCTTTGTAAACTGTGCCTAGTAATTTTATATTTGACTTTGTGAGAGGTTATTGTGCTCTATTTTGCGATTATTGCCAAGCGCGGTTCTCTAAAATTTGCCGAATAACGGCTCTTTGTTTTGCTGTGTTAAAATTCATATTAAAAGATTCTAGCGATGATTTAAGCTGAAGAGAATTTTTGTGTGAGCCTTTTTCGTTCCATATTTTATTCACATAAAAAGTTAAGGCTTTAATTATTCCCCACGTAAAAACATTTTGCAGCAGTTTGTCAGTGTTAGGTTGTTTATCTTGATTTTCTAAAATGATTCCCGCAAACTCGTTCGCTCGGCGCTCGCAGTTATTCAAGTTTGTTATTGTAAAAAACAAATCGACCGCATTTTTCCATGGTCTATACTCTCATCGACCATAGAAATGACGCCATAAAATGTTCAAAACTTGGCAGTGAAACCACTCGCCTAACGGCTCGTGGTTCCACTTGAGTTTTGAACATTTTATGACGTAATTTCTATGGTCGATGAGAGTATAGACCATGGAAAAATGCGGTCGATTTGTTAAATGTACAATAAAAGATGTAGCTTGCGGAGAAATAAGAAATAAAGTTTACTTTACCGTGTCGGTTCCGTAGTGCTTGAAAAAGCTAAAACATCCTTGGCTCAGTTACTGCTGTCGCTGAGAGAACTCAATCTTCCAAAGTTGTTGTCATGACAGACGGCCGTTCTATTCAACAGGAAACTTGTGGTGACGACCAGAAGGAAGCAAGCATGATCATAACGGTGACAAAGATACACACTGACAAAAGGTATATAAATACCTTCTTGAAGGAAGGTTTCACCGGCTTTGAGCTCTCCAATTTCAGCTTTTTAGGCAGTTAAGTATTCTTCAGGGTTTTAACAATTGATGTTGAACGCTGAAAAGGTGTGCATTCATTCTGATAATGAAAAAATGCTTCGTTACAATACGATCCAGGCCGCCATGTTGATTTTGTGAATTGCGCGCTGCAGTCATGTGACCAAAAATCAGTAGAAACCAGTCTTCCTCCTCGTTCGATCCACTCCCCCTCTCCCTTAACCTTTTACCTGTAGCGACTTGACATCCCGGGGGTGGTGGGGGAAAGGTACGCTGCAAATTTTTGGGTGGGTGTGCCGCTGGGACTCTGAGACCCTTAACCTATACTAGACCATTTTAGCTGCATTTTGCCACCCTATTCTAGACTAAACACCGAAAAACCCTACCCTATCCTAGACCGCCTATTCCAGACTCGCTATTTTCCAGAAACTCGTTCACTATCACAGTTATTAGTTAACAGCGGTCAGTAAAAATGCCGTACTGCCCGACGTACCAATTTTTAAATGCCATTTGCCAGTAAACCTTGTCTAGACTAAATTCTTCATGCAACTGATCAGTTTCGCTTAAAATGATACCCTATTCTCGACCAAAAATCTCTGATTACCATACCCTATCCTAGACTATAAAACTGCCTGAAAACCATACCCTTCACAGCGGCACATAGCTATATAGCTCATATATGGGAGTACTCCCTTTCCCCCCCCCCCCCCGGGCTTGACATTCATTCTCAAATTCAAATCTTTTAAAAGGTGAAGAGCTGATGACCTTGTAATAAAAGTCTCATAATTATATACTCTCCAGTTGTCTCTCTGGTAACAAAGCCGCTGTATTTTATATTAAAAACGCAGGAAGTTTGAATTTTGTTGGCTGCGCATAAAAAAAATATTTCGGATGCAATTTTGTGCACACGCGCGCGGAATTTTAACACAAAGAGCTGGTTGGTCTTGTCAATGAACGGTCATGGTGTTCCAAAAATCATTTTCTTTCTTCTATTCCTTCTACTGTAAAGTGAACTTCATCCCTGTTCATCCGTTGCTTTAATAACTAAATGTCTCGCGGAATAAAATGGCATTATTAACTAAATTTAAATGAATAATAAGTAACTAATTAACAATAACAACAATAACAATAACATTTTTTTTTATCTTTTGCATCTTTTATATCCCGGGTTCTTATTAAGCTACGATGGCCAAGGAGAATTAATTTTTTTTGTTGATTTAGCTACCGTGCACAAGGAAATTTTGCGGATTGTCCGACTGCATTTGTTTTGCGGGAGGAAATTTTTGCGGGTTGCGGAGACAGCTAAAATTTCTGCTGGAAGGAAATGTTTGCGGATTTCTGGTCAAGTATAAATAAAATCCAAGGCATCGGTATCAAACTGGAGCCAAGATTGTTACGTGATGGGTCGAACTGAAAGTTAGACCAGACATCCTTTTCAATTTCATTCGGAAAATTCGATTTAATTACTAGACTTAGGCCCTGTTTATATGGTCTCGGGTACCCGAGACAACCCTCCCCCCGAGTTACCCTGGGCGAGCTAACTTTTCACTTATTTCTTTGAAAAATTCAACCAACCGTTTACATGAGAATCGTAACTCGTCTCGGGGGGGCGAGACAACTCGGTTGGGCTTTTTGTTTCGCCTCGGCAGGTAGGGTAACCCTGGCAGGCGGGACAACTTTTTCTCATATAAACACTTTGTCTCGCCTACCCGGGACAACTCACGATGTCCTGCGTGTCACGAAAAGCCAAGATTTTAGGTTTAAGAACACAAATTCGCGTTAAAGAAGTAAAATGTAAATCAGCAAAGCCCACAGTGATCGAACGAATGAAAGAAAATCAAACGAACTGGTATACGATAGCTGTATTTAGATTTGAATATTTACGCAGTGTTGTGAATATTTAAGTAGGGTAAACTTTTAACTCGGTCAGCAGGGACAACATTTCTCATATAAACGCTCGGCAAAGTTGTCTCGGGGGGAGGGTTGTCTCGGGTACCCGAGACCATATAAACAGGCCCTTACTACGGTTTTCTTTCTGAATAATCAAATGATCTATTCTCCTACAATTAAACCTGCATTAAGCGAACAGCGTTTTAAGAGGACAATTGCATTGCTAATATCTCAAAATTTTGTTCCCATGTTTACTGTTAAGAATACCTGTATTAAACCGACATCTCGACTCGGACACTAAAAGTGGACTGAAATGGTTGTTTCTATTGTTCAAAACCTGTATTAAACGGACACTTTTAAGTATAAACTCAAGCCAATGAACACAAAATCACATTTCTCTGGTCTTTAAGACCAGTTGGTGCTAATTGGAGAGCAAAGAAAGCGTATGCTGAACAGAAGAATGTAATCAGTAAGAATGTAAACAGAATAATGTAATGAGTCAGACGAAAAAACTGTAGGTCCTGTCTCACAGCACTCTCTGATCTGTTCTTGTGGGACGTTAAAGATCCCACATCACTGTTCGAAAAAGAGTAGGGGACGTAGACCCCGGTGGTGTGGTCAACCTTGCGGGTTGTGGGATTGGAAGGGATGGCACCTCGCATGGGACCTGAGTCCCATTCGTGCCTTTCCCTCTGGACTGTATGAGTCCAGAAAAGTTGTTAGTTATTGTCGTTACCGGCATGGATAGAATGGATAGATGTCATCAAAGTGCCAAGTTAATAACTTGCTCCAAACAAACGAAGCTGTAGAAACTAAAGTGACAACGAACCCTGTTCAAATTAAAACAGGCTCCGCCCCTTCACATTCTTGAACTTCGGTGTATTGAGATAAGAGACTCTCTTGATCTCTTGATTTTTCTCTTTGATTGTCAAGCTGACTTACTTTTCTTGTTTCGTTGTTCGAAATATAATTTCTACCAGGAACTTCCAAGATAACATAAGTTCACGGTTCAATGTCCCTGCAGTGTAAATCAATTTGTAATAATTTTTTTATTGTACATACATTCAAGTAATTAAAACTCATTATGAATGCAGGACAAAATGAAGACATTCAAATAATCACTGTAGAACCAGAAACCCATATACCACAATCATTTTGTGGCAAGAAAGGCAAAAGCTCATTCTTAGGGGAAATTAAAGTTAAAAGGTGGTACAACACTCCAAGGACATGTTTATTGCAGTAAGCTCTACTTATGCAGGGAAATACAGCACTCACACAGACATTTGAAATTAGAAATTAAATTTTGTGACATTTTGATGTTCTCTCTGACATCATTATCAATCCCAATAGTCCAGTTTCGAATTCGTTATGGTCGCTGAACGAAAGCACTGAAGACGCATTTTTACAGGGTTAGCCTCAATCTGAAGTGATAAATTCACAAATTCAGGCGAGAGGATGACCTGTTCAGAGCTCTGTCTATTGTTTAATTTTCAAATTTCACGCACCTTCTGCCGGTATTTGTGAATATTTTACATCAGGTCGAGTCTAACCCTGTATCAATGTGTCACTGGTGTTTGAATTCAGCGGTAATTTTCAATACGAAAATGGCTTATTTGCATTAATTGTCAAAGTTGGAAACGGGGTTCAAAGTGAATATTTTAAATACACACAGGCGTTCCTGTGTGCCAAATAAATTTGACTGCCTTGTTTCAGGGATGCTATTTATAAAAGAGCCAAAGCCATCATTGCACGAGCAATCGTATAATTTGGGCAAAAATGTTCATCTTTAATCACAGGACACCCAGGCTCTAAAACAGACAACTTTGTGGTAAATTATCAGGATTTTGCGTGGAACTTTACGGTTGATTTAGTAAGCGAACGAAAAATGTCAAACAGCTACAATGTATTAAACTTAACATTAAACTTTTTATATCGCATCAAATGTTGTCCATACGTTTTTTCTCGACTGTCCAGGGGCCTCCAAACTGCATTTTAGCCTGTTTTATCTGTTCTTGAGCCTGCGTGTCCTGTGCTCATCATCGCAGGAATGCTGACTTATTTATGTAATGATATTCACATTCAACATGTTTCCGACTTTGACACTTTCCAAATATTAGTCTATAAAATTATCATGTTGGCAAGAACATCGAAACATCGGCTTGTTTTTTTTCTTTTTACCTTATACAGTTTAACTGAGTATCTGTACTAGGTTAGTTACTAATACACAAAACAATAAAATGTTCAAATTCGACTTGTTTCGTTTTTTGTTTACCAAAAGCTAACAAAAATTTGGACAAGTTGTTTGAGAAGCAAATTTTGAATTTGCAAAATTGACATCGTATGTATAAGAAATTTAATTCACTGCCAGTCTTGGGAAAATCGACGTGTGTTTTCACTGCCAAATGCCGAGTGCACTTAGTTGTAGTTAGAGTATAAAATAAATAATCTTCCCCACAAAGAATTACATTGTAAATTTTACCGCCAACTCACAATTGCAGTATTTGTTTACAGATAAATGTCGACTAGAAAACATGAAACTGCAACAGTATTTTTCAAAGGAATGAATGCTCCCGGCCTACGTTCGCTTTATATGACCCAACGATCGGGACTATCGCTGGTTACACCGTACGTTGTCGCGGCTTGGAGCGCGGACTATACTATACCAGCTTGCGCTGACTACCCTTTAACAGCTACGGCATGGTTTACATTTTTTACGATCGATCGCAGACATTAAACGGCAATGTATTTTGATGAAAATTATTTGACATGAGATTTCTGTACTAACATTGTATCATCCCAAGAACAATCAGAGTCTCAAACTTCTTTTCTTATTTTCTTATTTGCTTTAAGCAGTCAGCCATGCCAGTCATAAGATCTCTAAAAGTGCCAAGGCACTTCCGTAGGCTTCAACCGCAAACCGACCCGCCCAGTATAATTTAGAGAAATCTATTTGGGTGTAATCAATTCTAAATTCTAAATCAGTGTATGCCCCATCCCCGTTTTCATTTATGATTGCAGTCATATTATGGAGAGCAGTCTCACATATAGTTGTGCATAGTACCCTGAGATTTCAGAAATGCGATCTCCTAATTAATTGCCCGCCTTCTTTGTGCCTGTATGTCCTGTATTAAAAAGTTAAGAAATAGTGATTTTCATGTGTATTAAAATTTTCAAATCAAGCCAGTTTTGAATACTAATTTATCGTAAAAGATTGTCAAGAGGTGAGTAAACACAAATGTGGTCAACTATGATTGGGTAGCCCGCGAGCAAGCTTGCTTGGGGGAATAGTGAGGGGAACTTCCTTCTTCAACCCCCCTACCCCCTTCGACCGACAGAGCGTGCTTACAGGCTCATGATTGGGCAGTGAAGTGACTGACTAGAAAATTTTCACGTTCCGATTCCATAACCTTGAACTGAAATGTCGACACACAGGAAGTAGTTGCTCATAATATAACGAATTATACAGCTGAGCGATTTCGAAACTCCGATAATAAATTTTGTCTAGAGATTACTCAACAAAATGCATATGCCTGCTAATTTTGGGGTTATTCTTCTGTTCTTTGTCATCTCGATTGCCACCACTGCCGTTTCGAACAAGACTCCTTCCAACAATGCTGAGAAGGCCATCAAATCTCCGGGAAACAACACTGGAAAGAAAACTTAATCAGCTCATCGCTGTAGTGAACGCTACATCTCGTGGAAAATCTGACAATAAACCCGGTAAAGATTAATTTGTCTAAATTACGACAGTTGAAGAATCGACGAGAAGGATACAGTGGCCATGCGAGGACCCTTCTAGTTGCCTTGAGTTTTCACGCGGTCATTTTCCTTTCAGGTCATGCCACATGTTAGTTATTGTTGTATTCTGTTTTAATTTAATTTTGCTTTTTACTAAACTTTTTATGTTTTCTCTGGCAGACACATCCGGCTTTGCTTCGTGCAAGGAAATTTACGAGAATCGCAAGTAAGTTTAAATTCGATTGAGTGGAAAGCGTGAAGGAATTCTCGGGGACGACTTAGAAAGAACTATAGTCTGTTACTTGGAGTGTCGAACTGACCGGTCTTTGCGAACATTGCGAGCATGCGAGAAGTGCGTTATTTTTTTAGTGAGCACTAGCATCGATCCAGTTTGTCTTGCAAACAATGCGACCTTTTAAAAACAAAAAACTACCGGTGAGCAGGCAGCCCAACATATACTAGCGTCATAATAAATAACAAAAAGTTCCGAAATTGGCTTGTGTTGAATAAGGAAGTAGCTGAAATGCGTACCAGGGCACTTTGTTTTCATATCTTGTAACTTTTAGTCAATTTTTGATGTATTCAGTGAACGTTTTTTAGTTAAAAATTTCCCTCGAGTTTATAAATTAAATTGCACTGAATGGCCATGCGATATATATATTTTAGAGTAAAGTCTTTGGATAGTACAAGATTTTTTTTGCAATGTTTTCAGTTTATTTACTGTTTTGTCTAGCATCAGATACGTTTTATTGTCGCAGTTTACTCGCTGTATTTATGACCCCAAGTTTAGCACAGAAGAACACACACATGTAATTCTAGTTGGTTTTTTGAAAACCATGTCACTCTGAGGAAACGTCTGGGAGTGTGTTTCTCCTTGTTTTTTTTTTTATCGTTCAGAAGTCATGTCTAAAGTCCACAATATACTAAACACAACAGACTAAACACAACAGACTAAACAAAAGGCTGTTGCTCGTCATTTTTATCTCGCCCTCTCTCCCTTTCAATTCCATTTGCTTTCTCTTTTCTGTTATTTTCGGGCTGATCGGGGTAATAAAAACCTGTATAAAATCAGAAAACGGCAAACTGATCCTTACGGCAAGGCGATGAAGGAGTAAATAAAAGAATAAAACAAAATTTATAAATATATATTAAAACGAATTTGCCCAATATTTCGGTTTGAAAACAAACCTTCTTCAGGGGCTAACAGAAAAATGAAAAATGAAGTTAAAACTAAAAGTTCGTTACAAATAAGAGTTTGAAATTATGAAAATAAAAACAATAGATTATTATTGGTGCAGGAGACTAGGTGTCGTATGTCAAAGAGTTTCGTCACGTCTATTTATTCCTAGAGGAGATAACGTTTTCCCTTTGTGTATCAAATGAGCCTCTCTCGCCTTTCTCACTGCGTCACGATTGCTGCGTATGAGTTCAAGTGGGATTAGAAGAACATCATTGATTGAATGTCCAGCTTGATTGAAATGTAGGGAGACAGGAGTGGGATCGTTGAGTTGATGATGGTTTATGATGGAACGGCGGTGTTCTCCAAATCGTTCATTAAGTTGCCGTTTGGTCTCTCCGATGTATTGGCATTTACATTTCTTACATTCAATCAATTAAAAGTAAATAAGATTTTTGGATTTGCAGGATAAGTTGTCGGTGATTTTTCTTTGTTCATTGGTTGCGGTAAAAATGTAATTTGTTTGTCCTTCTTGGAGAAAAGGACAGGTGAGGCAAAGTGGATGGTTGCATCTATAAACTCCGGCAGGTTGTTGCGCGTGACGTCTGTAAGCAGTAACTGGAGGCACAGGGAAGGCGTCTTTGCAGTTAGGGGAGGATTGAAGGATGTTAAGGTGTTTTTTTAGGACTGAAGATATTTTACGAAGAGCAGGGTTGAAGGTTATAACAAATGGCGTGCGATCTGTTGTGGAATTTGTGTGTTCCTGTTGCTTGAGTGTTTCGTGCCGTGGGATGGCGCGGACTCTGGTTACGGCTCTTTGTAGGGAGGGTCGGCTGTACCCTCGTTTTATAAGATAATTAACAAGTTCTTTGCTACGTTGATCAAAGAAGGTGTCGGTGGAACATATGCGGCGTATTCGGAGAAGGAGGCTGAATGGGATAGTTTTCTTGGTGTGGTTAGGGTGACAAAATAAAAACCCCTGTTTGACGTAATTGTTGTAGCGAAATTGCTGTAATTTTTATCAACCATGTTTTCATAACATCAGCTGTAATTACAAGTGTAACATTTTCTTTTTATCAGGGCTCGTGGAAACAGAGCTTATCCACTTAAAATGCACTCTGGGAAGGTGTTTGTGTATTGTCACATGACAAGTCGTGGCCTTGGAGCATGTGGTGGTGGGGGATGGACGCTGGTTATGAAAACTGATGGCAATAAGGTATCACATGACAAACTGCTTTCTTCTCAGAATTTAAACAAGTACCTTTAGGGATATGCATGTTTATTTTAAATCAAATTAAACCAAGCAGTTGCGGATATTTAGTCAGCCTTCTTGTTCAATCATTTTTCTTTCATATCCACTCAGCAAACTTTTCACTTCAATTCCAAACTCTGGAGCAACAAGATCAACTTTAACCTTCCAGGAGGGAAGACTGGGCTTGACAAGCACGAGACTAAGCTGCCAACTTACTGGAACACACCCTTCTCCAAGATCTGCCTCGGTATGATGATCGGACACCAAAAAAAGTTCATTGTAATCTACAAGCATGCCAGCTCCCTTCATTCACTGATCGCTGACGGGCTTTGCCGTCCCTCCTCACTGGGTCGCAACAAGTGGAAGATGCTGATTGGTTCTGAGGGATCCTTGGAGACCAATTGTAACAAGGAAGGGTTTAACGCCGTGTGCAGCATCAAGAATGCTTCCAAAGCAAGAATCGGTTTCCTTGGTAACAACGAAAACGCCTGCGATTCTTGTGACTCCAGAATCGGGTTCGGTACTGGAGGATACCATGACGACAAGAATACCTGTGGAAATGAGGCAATAGCCTCGGATAATGGCGACAAGCATATCAAGGCCATGGGATATATCTTTGTTCAGTGACAATCGTAAGGAAATGAAGAACTCATTTATACAAAAAAAAATAGCGTAACTTTAGCATATACTGAAAACCTTTCATTTAATGTAAAACGAGGGAACTTGCGCGGCATGAAATTTTGTGATCGATTTTTCTGCAGTCCCTGTGGGCTGTGTACACAGGCTAGCTTTATGCAGAGGAAAAGAAGTATTTTTTTGTAGTTGTTTTTGTGAAACAAATAAAATTGGTGATGGCCACTTGTTTATTGTAAAACTCACGAATTGACTGAGAAATTCTGTTCTGCCTACCGGTTGATAAAAAAGCTTCTTAGAGGTACTTTATGGCGTGACTTGGCCGGTATTTTGTGTTTTGTGCGATACATCTTGTGAAGGGAGGTTTTTTGGGAATTCGTTATCCCGTTTCACTTACCTTTTTTACGCAAATCACGCGTCACATATTATTTTAATGAATTTTCACGAATCACGAATTTGGAAAGTGTAGTAAACTTCGACTTTTCCCTTTTCTTGTTTCAGAAAGCAAAGAGCCAAGATTGTTACATGATCATGGGGTAGAAAAAATTTTAGACAAGGCATCCCTTTCAATTTCTTTCGAAAATTTCGGGTTTACTTACTGGGTGTTCTTTCTAAGTAATCAATAGCAATGATATTCTCCTACAATTAAACCTGCATTAAGGGAACAGCTGATTAAGACTGCCCTATCTGTAAAACTAGTAATTACAATCATTTTAGTTTATTCAGTTATGTACTACTACTACTACTACTACTACTACTACCACTACCACTACCACTACCAAAACATTACTGTCTGTTGCGTAAGTGTACTGTTAAGTGTAGCCGAAATACGATTTTTAACGCAACAATTTGTTGCGGCAACATGTTGTAAGCTTTTAAACCACTTTCAAAACTTTGCAACATGTTGCCGTAACAAAATATTGCTTTAAAAATCGTCAGCGCACTGTCAGCGCACTGTCAGCGCACTGTTACACGGTGTTGCGTTAAGAATTGTCCCATCACCTTTATGATCAAAAATATCCCATTGTAAATATCAAATAAATAAAATATCCCATTGTCATAATTTGTCCAAGAAAAATTATCGATTTAATTCCCAAAAGACCATTTTCCCACAGCTTTCTGAGACAAATGACAGTATGTCAACGTTCAACCAATATGAAGACGCCTTAATTTCGTCCAACCAATCAGAAAAAAAAAGAAAAAATTGCCGCAAGCCGTCGAGCCAGCGTAAGAAATTTGCGCCTATTTTGCATATTTTTTTTTATCACTGTTTAGTCCGTACTTCACAAACTCATGTAATGCCAATTCAAAATTTAAGCAAATTATTGCTTAAGAAGTTGTGAAAACTTTACTAGAAGTATTGCACGCAGTCCGCTAAAGAAGAAAGGGATAATAATTTACCTCGGAGGCATATTTTCCGTGATACAAGGTAAGAACTTGCCAAGTAACAATCTTTGCGACCGTTCACGCTTTGCATGTAAAAAGCTTTCTAGGTTTTTAATGTTAATTTTTGTCCGAAAATTAGTTTTATTTACATTTTGTAGGTTTTTTTACGACCAGAAAGAAAGCTCTCAACCTCGAGAGCTACGTTAAAGCGTGAACGGTTTAGAGGCAGTGCACAAAATTACTAAAGGAAAATTCATTGAATTCATGGCGACTTGAGTCTTTTATAATAACTTTGGCATATAACAGCTAAGGTAATGCTATTTTCAACTTTAGTTAGCGGTATATATTTCCACCTTCGCGTAATTTTTGAGCACACTGACGTACGTCAAAAATAAGATGCGGTTTACTTCCACTGTCAAACGCGTAGTTTGATTGTGTACGTACATTTCAGTGAAGAAGTATATTCAATTTTCAACAAATTTATAAATTTAGAGCGATTTTAACTCGCTAAATAAAGTTGCCGCTGAAATATTAATTTGGTAGCACTCATCTAATCTTTTCTTGTCATTCTGTTTTCAGGGAATAGAGGACATTCTGCAAGCGCCAATCTCCTTAAACCGGAACACGTACCTCTGCTAGGAAAACCTCCATTACTTCTACAACCTTGGACATAAGATGAACTATGAATGACAAAGTAGAACAGCAAACAAAAAAGATGAAGTTCGAAGAAGACATTTTATGGTCGTGGTATCGTATGCTTCTTTGGTTTTTATTGGGACAGGTTATGGTTTGATTTAATTGCAGAATACGTGTAAAGTTGTCGCGTTAATCCCTGCAATGCGCCGATTGTTACGACTTTTTCCAAACAGGCGAATGCTACGCAGGCTGACCACATTATATTGCATGGGTTTTGACAATTTGTACTTTCTTCTGATTTAGATGGGGGCCATGGATTCGTCAATGAAACTGTTTAGTATTACTTTACTAACGTTATTTACTTTTCTTTACTTACTCTGCGCGCTAAAGTAAAGTAAATTAAGAACTTTATTTAAGTGTCAATTCGTTTAGACCATATGGACTAATTGGGACACTATAATAATTATAATACAAGTTATCCTAAAAATATAATAGTATAAAATTCTTATAAAATGCTAAAATCCTCCTAAACACTGTACTATACTGATTATAGCACAAATTATCCTACGCCGAGTGAATGTTCTAGTAATAAAATTCTAAAATAAATAGTTAAATGTTAAAATCCCAAGTTAATTATTTGTACAGTTCTTGTTAAACTCTAGGAGCTTTAAAACAAGATCACAAGGAAAAACGCTTTCGTATACATGATTTACTACCCTTATAATCAAATTTGCTGTTGTTATTCTTAGTAGGACGCAGTTGGTCAATGCAGTGGTTGTAAGGGCATTTCATGAGTGCCTCCAGTTGATCATGAGATTGTAATAAAGGAATACTCGAGCTAAGATGAATCAGAGAAGCCTTGATACATGCTGCAGTCGACCACATGCTGGGTAATCTCATCTGTCTCGTAAAAGAATGATATGTCGCGCACCTCTAATCAGAGCCAGAAATATTGGAACTCCGGGACACCGGGACACCGGGAGACAAGAACACCGGAAAACCGGAACAGCCCGGAATACTGTATATATCGGCTAACCCTAACCTTAACCACAAGTTATGTTAAGTTAAAGTTAAGTTAACCAGCTAGTTAAGGTGCTCTCGGAATCTTGGACGGTGTTACAATGCTCTGGTGTTCCTTGTTTTAGTGCATACCCACAAGATCATTTCTGAAGTGAGATATCCTTCTGAAAGGTCACGTGGTGGTGTAGAGGAATAGGTGGATAATAATAATATTAATAATAATAATATTAATAATAATAATAATAATAATAATAATAATAATTATTATTATTATTTGTGTCAAAAGTCATCTAGCAGAGGGAAAACCCCTCCACTAATAGGAGACACCTAACTACACTAAAGTGGAGTGCTGGTTGGTTCCTACGGTTCTTAGTTTCACGATGCTTCACGTGGTCTACACTAAATATAGCTTACTTGTCGACTTTTTGAACCACCTCTTGAGTTTTATGTTTTCTAAAGTCTAATATTCAGCTTTTTGAGCTGAGTGCTTGGTAACTTTCTCCAATACCCTTGACCACGTATTTTCGCTTTCTCAAACTCTTAACTTTTTTTTCCAATATGTTATTGTATTGTTCAATGTTCTCTTATTATTAGTAATTATTGTTATTTATTGATATAATCATTGCTTCAAAATAATTCTTGATTATGCTCTGCGACTGGCTGGGAAAGGGCAGCATTAAGGTTTAACAATAAACCCTGGAAAGAGCAGAAGAGTTGGCCCTGCGGTCCTGACTGACTTCGACTTTGTCGTAACATTGCGCTTGTGACAGATTCGATCGGTTGAGAATGCACAGGCTTTGCTGCTTAGCGTGGAGGGTGAATGTAAGAAGGTGGGTCTTAGCTCAACGCTACGAAAACAGAGGTCATGAAGAAGTCAAGGTCACCACCAAAGATAGATTATCACTCGCTTCTAAAAAGGAATTAAAGTACCTTGGCTCCTGTGTCAGCTCCACTGAGAAAGACATCCGGGTGAAGAAAGCACAAGCTTGGAGAGCTCTCCACGACCTCAATGAGGAACATCTGGAAGTCCACCATGCCGGAAGAACTCATTCTTCCCTTCTAGTCTTGGAGTCATGGACGCTCACAGTAGAGCAAGAGACCCGGCTTGACGGCCGCTAAACTCGCATGCTCAGGATAGTCCTCAATTAATGACTCATGGAAGGATAGGGTCAAGAACAAAGTCATCTATGGCGATCTGCCTAGTCTCTCCGTCAACATCAGTAGATCAACAGAGTCCGACTGGCCGGACTCTGCATACGGTACTCTGAGCTGGTTGCTAGTCACTTGGTCCTTTTGGAACCGACCCAGGGGGTCAGGCCCTGACTTGTATGGCGGATGGTAAAGTTTGGCGTGCTATTATATAGCCCGAGGAAACTCGACTTGATTGAAATAGTGTTTCCAGGATATTTGCGGCAATAATCCGATTTTATTACGAAGTTTAAGGCATCTCTTCTAAACGTCACGGTTTAAAGACTTGGCCAGAACTATATAGTACGCAGACTTCAATGCGCATCTCGGCAGTTCACGTTCTGTGCTTCGCTTTTCCGCATTCGATACGATACAATCCTCACATATGCCTCAACGAAGTGGCATTTCGGATTAGTAACTTCTGAACATATATGGTTTTTACATCCTATATCTTTACTTTTCGTTACCATAAACCTTTGACATATGTTAAATATGGCAAAGAAGCTCAAAGACCGTCTTTACCAAGCCTTTGACGCGGGTGTCACGGCAAAGGTGGCAAAGCCCATCTTTGATTTTAGTCAAAGTTAGTGCACCTTTGACGCTGTGCATCTTTGACGCTTATCAAACGTATAACAGTTGTTGCTTTGTCTCGATTCGCCTGTGATTTGCATCAAATGTTTAGCACTTTTGACGCGTGTCAAAAGAGTGTCAAAAGCAATGTCAAAATTACTGTAAAGGCTTTGATCACGTTTGATGCCTGTGTCGCGCAACTTTGTCTCACCATTGATGAAAATCGAAGGTGATCAAAGCCAACTTTTCGTGCAGTGACTTTGACGGCGTCGTAAATTGAACTACCTAGTGTTCTGAGTGGACTATAATCGAAACATCTTTGTATCTTCCTCGCTAAGCTTCGGAAGTCCTCGGTAATCTTCGGCAAAAAAATGACCGGAAACATTAAATTGACCTTCGCACTGACAATGATCGGACATTTTCGTGACATCTACGGTAAATTGTTGGGAGCCTTCGATAAACTTCGGAAAATTCAGAAATTGATTAAAAACTTGCAACTGGCATTGTAACGATATCCGAAAATTAATGGTCAAAAACTGTTGTACCAAAGTTATAAAGGGATGACGTACTCGTGAATTGATTTTTCTTTGTATACACATGAGACAGAAGGCTCCTGTGTATACTAAGAAAACTCAAGTAACTCGTGGGATATTTTACGGTATACCACTTGAAACCGTTGAATACCTGAATGGGTCTCTAGTCTCTAGTCATCTTGGGCTTGAAATCCATGTCGATACGACTTTCTGCACACGGGTACACTTTCGTTCATTCAACTCGTACTCTATGAATTTTTCCACAAACACAACCCGTGCTCCTTTGGGTTCTATCCGTGTCCGATCGATCTGTAATTCGTACTCGTTTTGTATGAATGGAGCACGATTGCCCGAAAACTTCCCCCTACCTTCATATATGATATAGTTGTCCACCCCTTTAACTTTCCAATACATCCATACTCAAAGACATGACATAAACCTATGCACTGATAGCAATAAAATAAGCTACAGTTTAAGGATAAACCTACATTGTAACACATATAATAATATATGAACAGATTTAAGTAATGATCCGCATAAGAAGGAAAGTACTAAACGGCAATGCACGATGGAATGTCAACTTTTTATTGTTAGTGATCTCATTGGCCTAGACTCAAAAACGGCTAAAAAGGTTCAAGATACAATTTTGTCTTATTTTTTAAGGTTTCAAGTAATTTGAGACCAATCGCACAACATGCAATTTTTAAAAGACACTGAATAACTCATTTATCTTAAGAGAACCTCCATTGTAATAACAAATTGACGTTAAATTGTTGGATACAAAGTCGAAATTTCCATTATTTTATTAACAATTGGAAATATATTTTCAGTGTACAAAATAATTGATTTGAATTAAGTCTTTTTCACCTTTAAATTTCCCGCGCCCTGCCATTTTGAATTTTTATGACGTCATATGGTTGCCGCTATTGTTAAGAATCGACGTTCTTTTGTTTGCAACAATTAGGCAGCCATATGACGTTATAAATATTCCAAATGGCGGCGCGCGGGAAATTCAAAAGCGAAAATAGGCCATATTTATATATCCATTTTTTTTGGACACTAAAATCAACTTTGCACTTGTTGTTTTAAAAATTTAAATTTAGGCCTCATTTTCAACAACTTAACATCAATTTGTTAAAACAATGGAGGTTCCCTACAGGTCGACAAGGGTCAGTAATGAGATTAGAGAAATATCTGGCGCAAGGTCAATTGGTGAAGATACAGGCGATGGGAATGATTAGGTCATGTTTTAAGAATGTCACCTGACAGGCACCCCAAGATCGCATTAATATGGGAAGCATAGGAGGGGACGGCCAAGAGAGACGTGGAGGAGAACCGTCGAGTCGATAAAGAAAGGACACAGGAAGGATTTAGAACCTGGAGAGAGGCAAAGACTGCAGCCAGAGACAGAACAACTTGGAGGAGGGGGATTGATGACCTTATTCTTCACTTTCAGAGAAGATAGATGATGATAATCGAGTGAGAGCGAGAGTGAGAGACTGAGACTGAGACTGAGACCATGTGTGCAGCTGCGCGAGAGCATACACGCAACACGCGCGCGATAACTTTAAAGCCCATATTATAGCCACTTGCATGCTCGATAATTATTCTGATTAGAAAAAGTCTGTGTAATGGCGATATTACTAATGGAAGTTTCATTTGAAGTGAATTGCAGGTTATTTCTGATTGAAGACAGGTGGCTCCCCATGAAGAAAATGGGTCTCAAGTCTATCAACAATCCACCGCTTAACACACAAGGAAACTAACAGGTAAGTCTTGGGTAGCCTGTAAATTTTTTACAATTGAGAAAGGAAAAATGATAGTGCGGTTCACAATTAAGCGTTGAAAGTAATTTTGCTATTGCTTTGGTCTTGCATTACTGCGCTTTGTGATTGGCTAAAACATATTGCTTCGCTTTTTCAACCAATCAGAGGTAAAACCAAAACCAATCGTGACTAATCGATTAAGATCTTTTATGGTTCCACTCCTCCCTCCATGGGGGCATATTAACCAAGAAGCCTTCTTCAATGCATCGCTTACGAACTAAGAAAAAGGTAATAGTGCCACGCTTTAACACATATTTCATGAAAAACTCAATAGCACACAGAGCACCTATTGTGTGGAATCTTCTTACTTATGACCTTGTAAAGACATCTAACGTTAAAAATTATACTAAAATGGCCTCTAAATCTGACAATCTACGTAATTTAGATTTTCGGGCTGAATCTCCACAAACAGTGTCCCACCATAATAACGATAATTTTTTATATTATTAAGACGATTTTAATATACTCTTATTGTTTAAGTTTTAGTTAGCTTAAATGCACGACCCCATAAGCGGCAACGCTTTAATCACTATCGTGTTGAAATGAAAATTATTGTACAGTATTGTATTGACTTGTTCGCACTTGTTTCCCGCGCTTGGCGCCGCCTACATTTATTTGCTTCGAGTTCTGATTGGTCCATTGGATTGTCTCCATCTGTTGTGCTTGGCTACAGTGATTACTTTGGTTTTAGCTTTACGACACTCGAGTGAAAACCTCTTTACGATATCAGATTAATATATAAACTTGGGCCGCAAGACGCGAGTAAGAAAAATAAGGTTGTAACTGACACTTACCTATTAAAATATTAATCTAAAGTTTTGCAATGTTTAAATCTTGCAGTTCTCACGGATGCGAAGAGCCTATTAGACTGGAGATGTTGACAAAACCGCTGCAAGTGAAAGCCAATTGCGAGATAATAATTACAGCTAGGTATGTATACTTATACTTTCTTTGAGTGAGGGAGAGAGACTGTGTGTACGCGATACCTGTAACTACGCGACCACATACACACAACACGCGCGCGATAATTTTGGAGCACATATTATAGCCACTCACATTCCTCATAATTACACTGATTAGAAAAGTCTGTTTTCTACCACTAATGCTCTTTTGTTGCGTAAACAGTTCTCTTTGTAGAGAATTACAGGGAATTACGGATTGAAGACAGGATTCTCCTTATGAAGAAAATGGGTCTCAAGTCTATCAACAAACCATCGTTTAACACACAATGCAACTAACTAACAGGTAAGTCTGGATTTTTTTACGATTAACAAAGGAAAAGTGACAGTGTGGTTTTCAATTGAGTATCGAAAGTAACTTTGCTATTGCTTTGGTTTTGCATTGCTGCGCTTTGTGATTGGTTAAAATATCTCACGCCACTTTTTCAACCAATCAGAGGTAAAACCAAAACCAATTCTGACTTGCTCGCACGCGTTTTCCCGCGCTTGGCGCTGGCTACAGTATTTGCTGCCAGCTCTGATTGGTTCATTGGATTGTCTGTGTTTGTTGTGATTGGCCATTGTGGTTGCTATGGTTTTGGTTTTAAGACACTCGAGTGAAGACCGCTCTACGATTTAAGATTAATAACTAATATTTACCAATAACAATGTTAATCTTACAGTTTTGCAATGTTTTAATCTTGCAGTTCTCAGGGATGCCAGGAGCCTATTAGACTGGACCTGGTGATAATAAGATACTAAGATGCGAGATACAAATTGCAACAAGGTATATATACGCCTCATTTTTTTTCTAATTCATTCATTTAAGTCGATCACAGAAAGAGGTTTATCCATAGCTGGGATTAAACAGAACAGAATTGGCCGCCAACGAAAGTTTGGTGGCTCCCTAGGGTATTAAGTTATGATCCGTATAAGAAGGATAGTGCTGAACGGCAATGCACGATGGAATGTCAACTATTTTCATTATTACAACTAGTGATCTCATTGGCCTAGACCCAAAAACCGCTAAAAATTTAAGGTTCAAGGTGCATAAAGTCTAATTTTTTTATGGTTTCAAGTATTTTGAGACCCAATCAAACAACGTGCAATTTTTAAAAGATATTGTATTTGGGGAGCTTCATCAAAGAAGCAAAATTAGTAGTTATTGTTTTCTGCTATTCTGATTGGTTAAGCACGAACATTTCCTAAAATATATTTGACGCAAATGGATTTTCTGTATTTTTATACTGAAATATAATTATGAACCATCAGCCACTCCTCTATTAAAATCAAAGATATTCTATCTATGTGGGGAAGAGCCAATGCCGCAGAACAATGAAGTTTGCTGTAGTTCTTATGTGAAGCATTACTTAATAAAAGCCCGTGCTTATAATTGACAAAATAACGCACCATTTTCTTGTCTTCCAATTGTAGTTTACGAAAGGATTTCAACATTTTTTATATCCCTATTTATCAGTTGTCAGTGCCATGGAAACACAACACCAAGAGAATGACTATCTGGCGGAAATGAATACGGACAACATTTGTGAAGGAAAAGACACAGGGTCAGCGAGACGGTTTTCCCAATACCACGCAATTTCGTACGTTGAGCTATCAAACAAATAATAATAATAATAATAATAATAATAATAATAATAGTTATACAGGGAGCTCACTTCACTATTTTAGTGGTATTCTGTGAGGCCCTGTTACATATTTTTTTTCTTAAAAGAATACGTGAACGTTTGTATCTCACAATTTGCGAAGTTTTAGAAAAGTCACCGATGGAAACGAGAGAAAATCTGCTAAAAGATCTGTTTTATGCGGCTGATATCTGAGAGGAATGTGGAGGGAAGCCTTTAAACAACAAACTTTACAAAAACTTTATCAAAAGACTGACAATTATCGTGACTACGGACATGCAACTCTACTGATCACTTCAAAGGCGAGGAGAGCTCAACTGAATTTGATGTTGCCTTACATGTACCTTAATGGAGAATTTATTAAAATCTGCATTCTGTCTTAGACTGAGGAATTTTCATCATTAAGGAAAGGGAAAAGAACCCAGGAACAGCTGGAAAGAGGTAAGTCTTGATGTCATCATCTGATGCAGCTGCTCGAACAAGCCTTTGCTTATTTGCGAAAGTGATTCAAAGCCATGAGTAAAAGTGAGGACTAGAGTCGGCGACTTCCTCTCGTTTGCCTTGAAATTGGTCATGCACTTATCGAGAGCCCTTAACAAATTTGAAACTGGTCTTGAAAGTCGTCGTTCAGAGGTTTCTTTTGTTTGGCCTTCGCTTCAAATTTTTATGAGTTTTGCAGTCAGAAGTTTTCGTAAATGTTCAGTGGGCTCAACTATTTAATCATGTCCAATTATTAAGTTCATGGAGGGAATTAGTTATAACGTTCGTTCGCCTCATCCACCTACTGCAAAGCTATCCAGACACGTTCTTTTTAAATTGAAGAGATCTCAGTCAGGAATTGGCCACTGTTAAAAAGATGAGCGCTTTGATCACGTATACATTCTACTTGTACACTTTAAATCTCTTGACTGGAATCGCTGTAGTAACTGAGACTTAAAGGAAACTCTTTCTACTTCTTATTCTTTAGCTCTCTTTGTCTCCCGTTCTTGTTTGGCCTGGCCTTATACACAATTCGTTTTCACCTCAGGTTACAAAGGAGGAGAAGAAGGACACAAGGACGACTAGTGACACGAAACAAATCACATCACAGGTACATCAACAGGAACATAATAATTCAAAGTCTTTCGTTCTTACGTTAGGCTCAAGCGTCATGCTTCCTTGGACTCCTTGCGGTCGCCTTTTAACTTGCGCCTAGTGTTTTCCTGTTTGCTAAACTAACTTTAGGAGAAAAAAGGGAAACTGATCATAGACTTTTTGTGTTTACGCTCAATCCCTAGGCATTCAATAACCCATAGCCGTTAACTACAAAATTGGGTGCAGAAGTAGTCATCTGATCCGGGTAGTACGTCCCTATGTAGATATGTAATTTTCGTCTGACATTGGGTATATACTTTGACAATTGTGGTCTGCAGTGTTCACACTACTCCTGAAAAACTCCTTGAAGTTTATACACATATTTTTGTACCCTGGAAAACTGCTGGAATTCCGTCATCTTGAATCTTGATTCTTGGGTCGGGGCTTAACCTATTGCCATTTAGGTAAAACAAGACCTAAGAGAACTTACATATTAAAGTGCTAGGAGTGATCGACGGACCTTTTAGGGGTTGAAATTCGTTTTTGCGACGAGTGGGAGGTTAACCACCGATCGAGAACCTTTTGGGAAACGATGTCCACAAGAACACAAGTCTGCTACCTTTTGAGGGTTTCTCATTTCAAACATTTAGCGAAACTCCCGTGAATTTTAATACTCCAACCACAGTAAGAAACTACGAGATTGCAGTCTAATTGTTAAATGTACCATATATTTTCAGCTATTTCAAGCTACTTCAAAACGCCTTGGAAACTCTATGAAAGGATCTTCACTCTCATCCGATGAAATGGACCCATGATCAGGATAATGGATCAATAGTTGTTCCTGTTGCATGCTTCTGATAGTTTCTAATCTGTGCAAAACAGCGATTTATAAGGCCTGCTTTAAAATTTAGGCGTTATTCACGATAGCAACCATGTTGCGCGTGTTAGCAAGCTCGACCCATATATGATTTAAGAAGGAATGATAACTGTGTTTATATAACAAGTAAGAAAGTGCGCGTGTTTTAGCAAATAACTGGTACATGAATTAAGGAGGGTTAATATTGCCGGCATATACAAGAATTAGTTGTTTGTGTGTGTTAACAAACAACTGATACCTAAATTAAGGACTGGTCATGGATATTTAAGAATCATGAAGTGTGTGCGTATTAGCAAACAATTGATACATACAAAACATCATCACCCAGTCTTAATTTGTAAGCACTAAGAGTGCGTGCGTGTTAAAAGCGAACAACTATTATATGAAATACGACGGGGTCATGTTTATAGAAGTATTAAGAGTGCACTTGTTAGCAAATAACTGATACATGAATTAAGGTCTAGAAGGCATATAACGTTTATAAAAATAAGCATTGAGAGTGCGTGTGTACGCAAATAAGTGATACATGAATTAAGGCTTTTAAGGCATATAATGTTTATTTAAATAAGTGTGCGCGTGTTAGCACATAAATGATACATGAATTAAAAAGGGATAATGATTATATATTAAGTAGTAAGAGTGCGCGTGCAAGGCAATAACTGATACATGATATAATGTTTATGTGGTATTGGATTCAGGCCAATGGCAGTGAATACGTAGCTACAGTTAGATATCTTTCAATATCATATGTTTTTGGTTCGCCTTCGTCTTGTAAAATCATTGCGTTTTATATCAGGCCTCGCAAGAAGCGTTCCTCGATGAAACCTTCTGACCAAGCAACAGATTCTTGGCAGGGCATACCGGTGGCCTTGATGGAAGTTCTAGATGAGTACCAGATAACCACCGAATAACCAAGCGGGATTTGGCACACATGCACCTCGTGGTGGGTCACAAATAGTTTCACGCCAAGTAATCACTCGCCTCACCAGGTCCGCTGCTGATACTACCATCGCCCTCTGTCCAGCAGATTCCAGCTTGGCTTCTGCTCTACCGGAGGTTACTTCGTCTCTTCATCCAAGCATCTTCATCCAAGCATCTTCATCCAAGCATCTTCATTCAAGCTGAAGGACGAGATTGCCTTGAAGTTTGGGGGGCCGAAGGCCGCTTCTTCCTCGCTTCACGATACTCTTTACACTGTCCATATAAGCATTACGAGTCCTGCGCGTGTTAGCGATAAATTATACATGAATTGAGAAGAGATGTTTTTATACGATTTAAGAGTAAGCGCGTCTTAGCAAACAACTAATACATTAAGAGATAATGTTTATAATAAAGAATGTGCGCGTGCTTTAGAAAACAACGGATTCATGAAATAAGAAGGGATACTAATGTTTATATGAGTATTAAGAGTGTGCGCGTGCTTTAGCAACAACGGATACATAAATTGAGAAGGGATAATATTTATATAAGTATTAAGAGAGCGCGTGTTAACAATACCTGATACATGAATTACGACGGGGTGATGTTTAGATAAGTATTGAGTGTGCGCGTGTTAGAAAACAACTGATACATGAATTATGGCGGGATAATGTTTATATAAGTATTAAGAGAGCGCGTGTTAGAAAACAACTGATACATTAATTATGACGGATAATGTTTATATAAGTATTAAGAGAGCGCGTGTTAGCAAACAACTGATACATGAATTACGACGGGATAATGTTTAAATAAGTATTAAGAGCGCGTGTTAACAAACAACTGATACATGAATTACGACGGGATAACGTTTACAGAAGTATTGAGTGTGCACGTGTTAGCGAACAACTGATACATGAATTAAGGAGGGATAATATTTATATAAGTATTAAGAGAGCGCGTGTTAACAAATAACTGATACATGAATTACGACGGGGTGATGTTTAGATAAGTATTGAGTGTGCGCGTGTTAGAAAACAACTGATACATGAATTGTGACGGGATAATATTAAGATAAGTATTAAGAGCGCGTGTTAACAAACAACTGATACATGAATTATGACGGGATAATGTTTATATAAGTATTGAGAGAGCGCGTGTTAGAAAACAACTGATACATGAATTACGACGGGATAATGTTTAAATAAGTATTAAGAGCGCGTGTTAACAAACAACTGATACATGAATTACGACGGGATAACGTTTACAGAAGTATTGAGTGTGCACGTGTTAGCGAACAACTGATACATAATTACGACGGGATAATGTTTATATAAGTATTAAGAGCGCGTGTTAACAAACAACTGATACATGAATTACGACGGGATAACGTTTACAGAAGTATTGAGTGTGCACGTGTTAGCGAACAACTGATACATGAATTAAGGAGTTATAATATTTATATAAGTATTAAGAGAGCGCGTGTTAACAAATAACTGATACATGAATTACTACGAGGTAATGCTTATATAAGTATTGAGTGTGCGCGTGTTAGCAAATAACTGATACATGAATTACGACGGGATAACGTTTGTGGAAGTATTGAGTGTGCACGTGTTAGCGAACAACTGATACATGAATTAAGGAGTTATAATATTTATATAAGTATTAAGAGAGCGCGTGTTAACAAATAACTGATACATGAATTACGACGGGGTGATGTTTATATAAGTATTGAGTGTGCGCGTGTTAATAAACAACTGATACATGAATTACGACGGGATAACGTTTGTGGAAGTATTGAGTGTGCACGTGTTAGCAAACAACTGATACATGAATTGAGGAGGGATAATATGAGTATTAAGAGAGTGTTAACAAATAAATGATACATGAATTACGACGCGGTGATGTTTATATAAGTATTGAGTGTGCGCGTGTTAGCAAATAACTGATACATGAATTAAGAAGGGATAATATTCAAAAAAAGTATTGAGTGTACACATGTTAGCGAACAACGGATACATGAATTAAGAAGGGATAACATTTATATTTGCTTAAGTTTTAAGAGCGCGCGTGTTAGCAAATAACTGATACATGAATTACGAATGAATGAATTCCTTTAGTTAAGTGTCTATACGGTACTAAAACCACTAAATGAGGACACTATAAAATATATTAAAAATATCAAAATCTAACTTTTCTTATAAATGCTGAAACTGGTTAAAATTGTTTAAGTATTTACAATATATACAAGATAAAATACAAAACTTACATTAAGAACTACATAATATAGAAGTTTCGGAGGAGTTATCAGTGGCTGAAATATCTATGTCAAGCTTACGAATGTTTTTCTCAAAACATGACAATGTTAGTAAAGTTCTAATGTCTTTGAATACAATATTCCATATCTAAGGCCCAGTATATTTTATGGTGTGCTTGCCATATGTAACTGTATTGAACTAGTAATGTTTATATAACTATTAAGTGTGTGCGTATTTCAGCAAACAACTGATACATGAAATACAGTACGAATGGATAATAATGTTTATATGAGTATTAAGTGTGCGCGTGTTAGTAAACAACTGATACATGCAATAAGAAAGTATAATGTTTATATATGAATTAAAAGTGCGTGCATGTTAGCAAACGCGACTGACACATGGATTAAAAATGCATAATGTTTATATAAGTATCGAGTGCATGCGAGTGAATTGCAAGGAGTTTGCATGATGTGTTTATGTAAGATATAAAAATATGCCTTCGTTAAAAATGAAAAAGAGTTATCGCTGTTTTGGATTCATTTATTCATTTCAAAGGAACTGGAAAATAGAACTGTTGCTGATATTTATCACGAGCTTAACATCGTTTGGCACAAAAAAGCAGAGTATAAGATATGAAATAAACGTACAGTCATTTTACAATTATAACCGCTGGCCAGATCAAATTCTCCCTTTTCATTTTCTTCGCTTTTTTCTGATTTTCTCTCCACAGTTCTCATTAGAACTACTGTCAGGCTATAACGAGGAAACTAAAAACTCTAGTTGCATTGGATAGTTCAAGAGGAATGTAAAACAGGAACTGTACTGCCAGTATTTTTCGCATTAATGAGAACAATAAAGGTCACGTGACCAGGAATTAAGACACCACCGGGTGAAAGCTAGGTTTATGCCTAACTTATACCGGTATCAGGTTTAGGATTGTTGGGTAAGGGTTAATGGGTGACGGTTGGGGTTACGTTCTTTGTGTAAGGGTTAAATTCAGGGCATTGGTTGCTGTTTGGGCCGCGATAGGTCACGTGACAAGCATTCCTGACACTTGAATCACAATAGATGAAGAAACTATTCTGTTACTACTGTATTGAGCCTAAATAAAGTTCCTTGTCAAATTATTTACACCCCTTACTTCAATTTTGGGCTGTGTCCTGTTGTTAAAAGTTTGAGGGCTTGTGCCATCAACCCCTCCCCTCTAACTTTTTGCCCTGTACTCAAATTGACACAAAAATTTGCAAAGAGACCAGTACTGACGAGTCTTGCTTGTTTAAAGAATCTCTAAGATCAACAAGTGCATTAACTATCAAAAAAAAATTTTTGGTTAATGTATCATATATAATAATATTGTAGTTTCTTATTAATTTTATTAATAATGTATCATATATGACAGAAATATTGTAATTTCTTACATTTGATTTTTATCGTATTGTAAATTAGTTCTAATAAAACAAGTTGGAGGAACTAGTAAACTATTGCATTTTATTGTATTGTAAGCAAAATCTCACTTGTGGTCCTTCAAATAAAAGCTATTTAACGTTGTTTTCCAGTGTTGTCCTTTCTTTTACATTTTAATTTTTCATTTTCGCATTGGGAGCTCTTCGCTTGGTAATTTTTTTTGAAATTTCGAAGATGTGATCCCATAGCGGTTTGAGGAGTGGAGGTGTGTTAGCTGCAGACAATACTGGTATTTTTCGTACGGGTGTTTCAAACAACAATCGTGTGCGATATTCATAAAAAGGTGATTACCGTTTTATTGTCCCATTAAGCTGAATTTCCACTGTTTCGTAATTTTTTCGTATTTCTTTACATGCTTAAGTATAATTAAAGATGATGTATGAACAGTTTGCGCAAAAGTTAAAATTTGAGCACGGTTCAACTTTTTACGTTTAAGCAAGCTGTTCCGTACATTGCCTCTAATTGTATTTATGCACGTAAAACGCAGCGAGTAATTACGCGACAGTGAAACTCCAGCTCTAATTCGTCCCTGTGATTTTTGGGATGGTTTGGGTAACCAATACGAGCTATGATTGGTTAATTGGTTGGAAACGATTAACCTATCGTAACTAACGCTGGTTACCCAAACGATCCCAGAAATCCTAGTGACGAAGGCTGGTGCTTAGCGTCTCCCTGAAGATTCTGGAGTGGAAAATTGTCGCTACCATTTAATTTACCTGTTTCTTGTTTTTTTTTTTGTCCTATTCCGCAAGTCACTGCATTGTTGAGTTCAGCTAGCCCAGGGTTTTTCTCCTCGGAGCATTTGGACGGAGTAATGCATTAGCTTACATTTCCATTTTGTACTATAGAGATTTTGAGGTTTCAAGATTCTTCGAGATCAGAATGATATAGATCTTTCCTCCATCGAGGCGTCTCTTGCGTTCTTTGCCTGCATTCACTTCGCTCAGTGTCTCACCCTTGAGTTGAGGCTGTTAGTCATTAAAGTCTTGCAACAACATTTAAACACGGTGGCGTCTTCGTATCGTTCTCACCTTTATGAACCGATGGGCTTCGGTTTAAAACGCCTATTTTTCGTGGTCAAGTGAGTACTCTTTCCATAACCATTCGCACAAAAGTCTATAAAATTCCCCCAGACGAACCAAAACAGGCTGAACGAGATCATATTAACTCCTGTCATCCTCAGATGTTCAGATCCAAAATGATCGCTGCGGCATCCTGATGCAATAACTATTACTTTAGAAGAAACTATCAGCAACGGGAGAATACGCGATAAGACGATTCTGAATGTATTTTTTCAAGACGAACGATATTCCCATCTTTCATCATGAAGTTTGATACCTGGCATCCTTTTGATAAGTTGTTTTTGTTTTTTTTTTTTGGTTTAAATTCCTCCAGTTTCTAAGATAAGTGAATTAGCTTGAAACAAACTCAGATAGTTAGAGTTAAAAGAAGTTGACTAAAAAGAGCTGTCGCATAAAAGATATTAACAACATTAAAGTGTTAAAGTGATTCCTCAGATAAAATTAAGTTGACGAACGTTTTTTTTTTTAACTTTCCCTGATTTTTCCCTACCAAGCATTGTTTCGAAAAATGCAATAAAAAACATAGGTCATCATTCTCGCGAAATAGATGTAATGGACTATAGTTAATTTTTATGTTGTACTGCCTATCACTCGTGATTATTTGATCAGTTCACATTACTTTACGCGCTAGCATAAAGCATAGTTGAAATGGTATGCAGCTTGAAAACTGTAATAGATAAAACCTAACGACCATAAGGACAATTTGATATATGGTCCACGGCAGAGGTAGACAGTCTCGATCAAACGGCACTGACTCAAAACAGTTCTTGCGTGCATGATCTCATGATCACAGTTAGTAGTATAGGGACATGGTGATCCTAGCTCACTTTTCTCCGAAGCTTGAATCTTGAATCTTGAATCTTGAATCAGGTCTTAGCTGGGATGCATTGCTGAAATACCCAAGCGTTGAGTTGAAGCTCTTGACAGACTACAACATGCACCTTTTCGTGGAAAAGGGAATGAGGGTGGAATATGTATGGAGAGCAGAGGCTTTTGCAAGGCAAACAACCCCCTTCTTGATGACTATGATCCAAGTCAGATTCGATGTATTCTCTTACTTTCTTCTGAACAGTAGACCAGTTCTGATGAAAGGTTTCAACTTTTTATTATTATTATTATTATTATTATTATTGTAATTTTATATTGTAAATTTAAGATTATTTTAAGAAATTTGTTAATAAAATTATTCATTATTATTATTATTATTATTATTATTATTATTATTATTATTATTACTCGTATTTCGCTCAAACCAAGCAACGTCTTCGCAAAAAATGCAATAGGAATACCTCCGTCCATGAAAACCTGGTTTGGTTTTCTTGATGCATGAAGCATAAAAGTCATTCGCTGTCCATCTTCTTTGTAATCTTTTTTCCGTAAACCCTATTCTTACTTTTCCATAAGAGTACCAGATGTCTTTCTCTGAAATATTTTGCATTATTTGAACAAGCTTAACTAAAGTGAAACTTAACTAAAAAAGAAAGCACAAGAATTAAGATTATCGACCGGGCTATTTTCAATTTTAGCAATTCTCAAAAACAGTATTACCCGACCGTCTGCACAGTACATTTAGACCGTACAAAAGTTCACAAAAACAACTTTTCTCTGTCTAGAATAACTAGTACGACTACTTTCCGAATAAAATACAGTTTTTGTTTGTCAAAAATTGCCCGAGAAACTGATTTGGAAATTAAAATTGCAAAAATACACAAACATAAGCTTATTTGCATAAGGCGACGCGAGTGAAGACAGAAAATCTAAGTCTTGTTTTGTTTACATAAAATCGCTTTTTCATCTATGTAATGAATGAACAAAGACATAAAAACGGACAATACAATCTTCTTTCGAAAAATTTTATTCAAATCCCCATTAATTTATGTTTAAAAGCAAAATACGTACCATTTATAGCGCATCAAGGCAGAGCTGTCCTCGATGAAATTCAAGATAACAACACGACTTAATTTGAACACGTTTCATAAACATGTCTCCAAAACTTAAGAGAACACAAAGGAAAAGTCAATCAAAAATTGATTTTAACATAAATTACCATCGAAAATGTGATTTATTTTACCTTTAAAGCACTGGACTGCTTGGAAATTCGTTAAAACTTCTTCGGTTCTGAAATCCGTAATAAAAACAAGGCATCTCCCCGCATTGCTCCTGCATTGATAATATGAAGTTCCTTGAAGCAAGATTTTATTCCTGAAAGCTCTTCTTTTTCCACTAAAGCGGCTTCTGAATATCCCTTAATTAGTATCCCTGTCTTGAGTAGCAAACCGCAAAAAACTGCAGGGAAATAACAACTTTAATTCTCCGCTGAACACAACAATCCAACAAAAGTGTTTACCGAGCTCACGGGCTGTGTGGCCGCGCGAAAAACAAAGCCTCGGTACGCCTCGGTTGGCTTTCAAAATTGCTAAGATCTCGGATTTTGCGAAGCATTCCGCTAGCCATGACCATGAAAAATGACGGGCATAGGTTCTATGAGTATGGGGCTGCGCAGCCGGGCCTTCGGCCCGGTGAGTGCTCCGCTACAAATGGAGTGCGTGTACATACAGGATCACTTGTAACTTAATTACTCAGAAGCAGACCTTTATAGTAATTAGTCAGAAGCAGATAGACCTCCTCAGTGTTATCACGGAAGCAGATTGAGCGCGTTTCGAGAATCGTTTGAAAACATTATAAACGGTGTCGATTTTCCATTTCCTGGCTGAGTAGATTGCAAAACAATTGGTATTTTCCCTCTTAAGCTCAAGAGAGAGGCGCCGACACTCACGAGTAGGCCCAGTTCAAACGTCGAACTTCACATGTGCCGAACCTAATGCAAATGAGCAAAATCTATTGTTCTTGCTAATTTGCATTAGGTTCGGCACATGTGAAGTTCGACGTTTGAACTGGGCCTTAGTAAACACAACCAACATCAAAGTGTTTTCCCAGGTGAAATGCCAACGCGTTCGTCGGGCACACAACGCGTCCGCGAAACATTCCGCAAGCCATGACCATGAAAAAATGACGCGCATAGGTTCTATGGTTGTATATGGGTTCTATGAGTATGGGGCGGCGCAGCCGGGCCTACGGCCCGGCAAGTGCTCCGCTAAAAATTTGTATGAGAGACCATGGGCGCGTTCGCGCCCATTTAGCGCGGTTGTGCGCGCTTTTCTAGAGGCGTCCGGAGATATGCCCCCCCCCGGAAAATTTTGTTCATTAAAGTCTCTTAGATGCAATATGGTGATTCTGGGCTCAGGATCCCATATTGAACAAGTAATGTTGAAACATTTATTAAAATGCAGTTTTGGTTGTGGTGAAATATCACGTGAATCAACTCGAACATTTTACAAACGAAATCCAAGTAACCGCAGCAATATTGGATCTAATTATACTAGAAAAGGTTTACCAGTTTAAGGAACGCAAGGAACAAAATTCATATTTGATTCATCTTCATCCTCATTAATCTAGCAGAAAATATTTCCCTGAACTTAATTTTTATTTCATTATCAGAACTTGCTGTTTTGAAAAACGAAAAGTAGTTCGTGAGCACATCACAACTCATCTTTTTGCCAGTATACAATGCGAGCTAAAAAATATGTGTTTGCCGACATGGTAGTCGGATAATAGTCCATTCAAAATTAGTCGTCCACCTAGAGATATGCTTCACAATCCCCCCCCCTCTCCCCTCCCCTGGGGGATGGGGTACTCAAATGACGCTTTGTCTTAGAAATTTTTTACTTAAGCCTCAAGTCAGGCTTTCGCAGTTGAAGGACCTTTTTCCACCTAAGAAATCGAAAGGTTTGCCCCTGAATGAATACAAGTACATACACTTTATTTTAATACGACAACAACATAAATAAACTCAACAACGGCATTTTGTCCAGTTCTTACCGATCTAGATAGTGATGTAACTGTAAACTGTAACAACTTCACTTATGAACTTAAATGATAACAAGTTCTTTTTTAGGGGGGGGTGGGGGGTGGGGGAGAGCTTTCACTCCTTAAACACCCCAGATAGAGCTCAGCTTAGATCATCTGCTTATTTCGATAAAGTAGCGCAGATAACTGTACTCATTGAAAGCGATTACTTGGGTTTATGAAACATAGGTGAAAATAAAAGTCAAAGGACAGCAAATCCTTCAAAAAAACCCCAAAATCGACTCACGCACTAATAATTATCCGCCCAACGTTCTGCTTAGATAATTATTCACAGCATTTGGCTGCCAGTTCCCCTTGAAAGATTAACAACAATGTGACCGTCAAATAACCTACTTTTAATTAAGAAGATTGCACACTACAGGGCGCTAAACTTTAAATGACAAGTGTACATCATGCGCTTCACTTTGAATACTCATGAAATAGCACTTTCCTTTGACATAAGGCCCAGCAACAATTTGGGAAGGCATTGTCATCCTTGTTAATTACTCCTTTACAATTGCTCCAGGAATGTTTCACGACTGAGATGAATAAATTTTAATCGCCAAATATAAAAGCAATGTAGTAGCCCATTGTATTATTTGATGTTAGTAGTTGGCCTGAACGTGGTGCTGTGAAGGGCAGAATAAGATCTCTGGCTTGGCGTCTTCTTGATCTGTATCAGTTTGGAAAAGACCAGGTTTGTTTTTCGTTCAAATGTCATTTCGACTACATTTTATGTTCGCATTTACATTACAGCGAAGTGAACATGGAAGCTGGAGTTATTGATAGCAGCGACAATGCGGTGTTGAATATTCCCGTTGCTATAATTTCCATCGCGTTTCGCGTCAGTTTGGACTTTACAAAGTGAAGCGATACTTATAGCTTCGCTCTGTGATTTTGTGACACAATGTTGATTTAGAGTACTGAGAGGAAAGAAAAATCATTTAATGTAACCTTTTTTATTAAGTCTGTTCGTGCGTGCCGGAGATTTATACTGATTATGTGAAAATTATGTAGAATTTTCTCAGGAGTTCAAATAATGAATGTCATAGATAGTAAAATAAGTCACTAGGAAAACGTTTTCACATTTTATGCTAAGAAATCTACAGAACTAACTCCTTGTTTTTCTTTCAAATAGTTTATTGTTGGAACGTCCCAAAGCCGTCCATCTGCTTTGCTTGTGAATCAAGTCCTTTGACTAAACAATTTGGGTGTGGAATCTTTAATGTTTTCAGTTCCTCGGAGGTACGTATGGCGGCGTAATTATTTTGACTTGAGATGTAACTTGATTTTCGCCATGTTATCTATTTTTTATTGTATGGTCATGTTGAAGTAGAAAAGGTGCACAGGAAAAGCCAAAAACTAGCTTTTGATTGAGATTTTGTTTTAACATGCAACTGATAGCAAGTTGGCTAACTTATTAGCCGTTGAACTGATGTTGAAAGGGATTAACGATTAGCACAAATCATGGCCAAATTTCAAACTTCAAGTTAAAAACGCCAAGTTTCTTACATTTTGCTGGGTAAAAGGAATTCATAATATTAATTGATTGAAGTTTACTGCTTTGTTCATTTAGGTCCATCAGAAGCTGCAGTGTTGAACCGTTGTACAACTCAAGACGTCTACTTCAGTAAAGAAGCCCAGATAAGTACACATTATTAGTAATTTATCAGTAGCTTTCAGTTGAATGGTCACACTTTAGGATTTTATCCACGGACTCGAAGTTAGACTGACCTACAGCATAATAAACAGCATTATGGGAAAGTACTGCTCAATACCATTCATTTGAAAGGTCACGGTTTTTCATTTTCAGTTGTCTACAGACTCAAAAGTTCGAACCACCCTCTACAGCGCAACAAAAAGCACCGCAGGAATGTTCGTCAAGATAGATAATGATGATCATTGCTTGCATTTGTATGGTCACACTTTAGGATTTTATCCACATACTTAAAAGAAAAGGTTCCAAACGGCAAACTGATAGTTTGTAGCTTTCATTTTAATGGTCACACATCTATGAATAAGCTTTCATCCACGGAATCAAAATTTTGAAACACGACCACAGGGAAGTATGCCTTTGTTACTTTCATTTGAACGGTTAGGCATTTAAGATTTCATTCACAGACTCAATAGTTTGGAACAGTACCATAGGAGAGTACGCCTTTGCAACTTTCATTTGAATGGTCAAACATTTTGGATTTATTCACGGCGGACTCAAAAGTTTGAAACACTACCACGGGAAAGTAGGCCTTGGTAACTTTTAGTTGAATGACCACACATTTAAGATTACATCCACGGTCTCAAATGTTTCCAACAGAATTACAGGAAAGTACACCATTGTAGCTTTTATTTCAATGAACGTCACTGATAAGATATTTTTCAAGCAATCAAATTTAGATACAGAATCGATTACAGGATAGTTCGTCTTTGTAGCTTCCAATTCAATGGTCAAACCTTTTGGATTTCATCCACGGACTCAAACGTGTGAAACCGAACGATAGGAATGTACGCCTTTGAATGTTCACACATTTGCGATGTCATCCACGTACGGACTCAAACTACCACAGCAAAAAAACCTGCTGTAGCTTTTATTTGAATGGTCACACACTTAGAGTTTCAACCAAACACTGAAAAGTATGAAACAGTAACATCAACTCAACAGTTCACAGGAAAGTAGGCCTTTGCAGCTTTCGTTTGAATGGTCACACAATTGGGATTTCATGCACGAGATCACAATATTCAAACAGTACCATATGACGCAACGCCTTCGTAGCTTTCATTTGAATGGTTACAAATTTAGGATTCCATCAACAGACTCAAATATCTGAAACAGTTCACGACGTGACAGTACGCCTTTCTTTGAATGGTCAAATATTTAGGATTTCATGCAAGAGATAACAATTTCGAAATAGTACCATATGAGGCAACGCCTTTCTAGCTTCCATTTGAATGGTTACACTTTTAGGATTCCATCCACGGACTGAAACAGTTCCACAGCACAATACGCCTTTCTTTAAATGGTCACATAGTTAGGATTTCGTGCACGAAATTACAATTTTGAAATAGTACCATATGAGACAAAGGCTTTGTAGGTTTCATTTGAATGGTTACCCATATGAGGCAACACCTTTGTAGCTCACATTTGAATGGTTACACATTTAGGATTCCATCCACAGACTCAAACGTCTGAAACAGTTCCGCAGGATAATACGCCTTTTTTTTGAATGGTCACACATTTAGGAATTCATGCACGCGATCACAATTTTGAATCAGTATCATTTTCAAACAGTAACATGAAATAGTACCATATGAGGCAACACCTTTGTAGCTCACATTTGAATGGTTACACATTTAGGATTCCATCCAGACTCTAACGTCTGAAACAGTTCAACATGATAATACGCCTTCTTTGAATGGTCACATATTTAGGATTTCATGCACGAGATCACAATTTTGAAACAGTGCCATATGACGCAACACATTTGTAGATTACATTTGATTGGTTACACATTCAGGATTGTAACCAGACTCGAACGTCTGAAACGGTTTCACAGGATAATACGCCTTTCTTTCAATGGTCACACATTTAGGATTTCATGCACGAGATCACAATTTTGAAAGCTGCCATACGAGGTAACACCTTTGTAGCTTTCACTTGTATGGGTACACATTTAGGATTCCATCCACAGACACAAACCTCTGAAACTTACAGTTCAACAGGATAATACGCCTTTCTTTGAATGGTGACATATTAAGGATTTCATGCACGAAATCACAATTTTGAAACAGTACCATATGAAACAAAGGCTTTGTAGCTTTCATTTGATTGGTTACACATTTAGGATTCCATCCACAGACTCAAACGTCTGAAACAGTTCCGCAGGATAATACGCCTTTTTTTGAATGGTGACACATTTAAGAATTCATGCACGCGATCACAATTTTGAATTTTGAATTTTGAATGGTCACACATTTAAGATTTCATGCACGAGATCACAATTTTCAAACAGTACCATATGAGGCAACGCCTTTGAAGCTTTCATTTGAATGGTTACACATTTAGGATTCTATCAACAGACTCGAAAACGTCTGAAACAGTTCCACAGGATAATACGCCTTCATTTAAATGGTCACATATGGGATTTCATACACGAGATCACAATTTTGAAAGCTGCCATACGAGGTAACGCCTTTGTAGCTTTCATTTGTGTGGGTACACATTTAGGATTCCATCCACAGACACAAACGTCTGAAACTTACAGTTCAATAGGATAATACGCCTTTCTTTGAGTGGTCACATATTTAGGATTTCATGCACGAAATCACAACCTTGAAACAGTACCATATGAAACAAAGGCTTTGTTGCTTTCATTTGAATGGTTACACATTTAGGATATCATCCACAGACTCAAACTGCAGGAATAGTTCCACAGGATAATACGCCTTTCTTTGAATGGTCACACATTTTGGATTTCATGCACGAGATCACAATTTTCAAAGCTGCCACACGAGGTAACACCTTTGTAGCTTTCATTTGTATGGGTACACATTTAGGATTCCATCCACAGACACAAACGTCTGAAACTTACAGTTCAACAGGATAATACGCCTTTCTTTGAATCGTCACATATTTAGGATTTCATGCACGAGATCACAATTTTCAAACAGTCAGTGGCAACGCCTTTGAAGCTTTCATTTGAATGGTTACACATTTAGGATTCTATCAACAGACTCAAAAACGTCTGAAACAGTTCCACAGGATAATACGAAGGTGGCAAAGGGGTTTTACGTGACGCGTGATTGCCCCAAAATTAGCCGCGGGATGCGTGATTGTGCCCAAATTAATGGCGTGATGCGTGACCAGATAGCGAAGCAAATAGGCCATTTGCACGATGACGTCATTTGACTACTACAACCAAAATCCTTCAGTTTTTTGTTTGTAGTGCAAATTAGGGCTATTGTTATTTAAACCGCACTGGGACTCAAACTGCTGGAATAGTTCCACAGGATAATACGCCTTTCTTTGAATGATCACACATTTAGGATTTCATGCACGACATCACAATTTGGAAACAGTACCATACGAGTCAACGCAACGCCTTTGTAGCTTTCATTTTAAAATGGTTACACATTTAGGATTCCATGGACAGACTCAAACGTCTGAAAAGGTTCCACAAGATAAATTAATACGCCTTTCCTTGAATGGTCACACATTTAGTATTTCATGCACGAGATCACAACTTTGAAACAGAATCATATGAGGCAACGCCTTTGTAGCTTTCATTTGAATAGTAACACATTTAGGATTACATTTACAGACTCAAACGTCTGAAACAGTTTGACAGGATAATACGCGTTTCTTTGAATGGTCGTATATTTAGGATTTCATGCCTAGATCACAATTTTGAAACAGTAGCATATGAGGCAACGCCTTTGTAGCTTTCATTTGAATGGTTACACATTTAGGGTTCCATCCACAGACTCAAACTGCTGGAATAGTTCCACAGGATAATACGCCTTTCTTTGAATGGTCACACATTTAGAATTTCATGCACGAGATCACAATTTTGAATCAGTACCATTTGAGGCAACGCCTTTGTAGCTTTCGTTTGAATCGTTACACATTTACGACTCCAACCAGACTCAAAAGTCTGAAACAGTTCCACAGGATAATACACCTATCTATGAATGGTCACACATTTAGGATTTCATACACGAGATCACAATTTTGAAACAAGGCCATATGACACAACGCCTTGGTAGCTTTCAATTGAATGGTAAACGCAAAGGCAACGCAACGCCTTTGTATCTTACATTTTAATGGTTACACATTTAGCATTCCTTCCACAGACTCAAACGTCTGAAACAGTTCAACATGATAATACGCCTTTCTTTGAATGGTCACACATTTAGGATTTCATGCACGAGATCACAATTTTGAAACAGTACCACATGAGGCAACGCCTTTGTAGATTTTATTTGAATGGCTACACATTTAGGATTCTAACCACAGACTCAAACGTGTGAAACGGTTTCACAGGATAATACGCCTTTCTTTGAATGGTCGCACATTTAGGAATTCATGTACGAGATCACAATTTTGAAACTGTATCATATGAGGCAACGCAACGCCTTTGTAGCTTTCATTTGAATGGTTACGCATTGAGGATTCCATCCACAGAGTCAAAAGTCAGAAACGGTTCCACAGAATAATACGCCTTTGTTTGAATGTTGACACGTTTAGGATTTCATGCACGAGATCACAACTTTGAAACAGAATCGTACGAGGCAACGCCTTTGTAGCTTTCATTTGAATGGTAACACATTTAGGATTCCATTTACAGACTCAAACGTCGGAATTACTTTGACAGGATAATACGCCTTTCTTTGAATGGTCATATATTTAGGATTTCATGCACGAGACCACAATTTTCAAACAGTAACATGAAATAGTCCTTTATGAGGCAACACCTTTGTAGCTTTCATTTGAATGGTTACATACACATTTAGGATTCCATTTACAGACTGAAACAGTTCGACAGGATAATACGCCTTTGTTTGAATGGTCATATATTTAGGATTACATGCACGAGATCATAATTTTGAAACAGTAACATAGGAATGGTTTCACTTTGAGGATTCCATTTACAAACTCAAACGTCTGAAACAGTTCGACAAGATGACACGCCTTTCTTTGAATGGTCATACATTTAAGATTTCATGCACGAAATCACAATTATGAAACACTACCATTTCATTCACAGACTCAAATGTCTGAAACAGTTCCACAGGATAATACGCCTTTCTTTGAATGGTCACACATTTAGGATTTCATGCACGAGTTAACAATTTTGAAGCAGTACCATATGAGGCAAAGCCGTTGTAGCTTTCATTTGAATGGTTACACATTAACGATTCCATCCACAGACTCAAATTTCTGAAACAGTTCGACAGGATAATACGCCTTTCCTTGAATGGTCACATATTTTGGAGTTCATGCACGATATCACAATTTTTCAAACAGTACCATATGAAACAGTGCCATATGAGGCAACGCCTTTGTAGCTTTCATTTGAATGGTTACACATTTAGTTTTCCATCCACAGACTCAAACGTCGGAAACAGTTCGACAGGATAATGCGCCTTTCTATGAATGGTTGCATATTTAAGATTTCATGCACGATATCCCAATTTTGAAACAGTGTCATATGAGACAACGCCTTTGTAGCTTTCATTTGTATATGTAATCGCACGCGTGTTTTTAGAAGCTGATGCCCGAAGCTGTAGCCCGAGTCGCGAAACCACGAGGGATATTTCTACAGCTTCTGAAAACACGCGTGGTATTAATCCTTAATTTTACGAGGGAACATGCGATTACTTGTTTATAATGTTTAGGGTAAAATTATAGGGAAACCTTTCAGACTTTTCAAGAGTCACTCAGACTTGAAACCGACCTGAAATGAAAATACTTTCTCGCAAACTGACTAGGAAAACTTTTCAACTCACTGTTGTTAAATAAATTTTAAATGTCAAAGATACATTTGGCTGTTACGATTCTAGAAAACTAAGCCTAATTTATCGATAAAAGAAAACCTTACGACCAAATTAAAGCTAATTTTATTTCAGCGTACGAGTGTGTTGTGAGGGTTTTGTCGCTTTGATTACAACAACAAATGGCGAGTTCAAACTAACTTGCACGCTCGGCGATTTATTTCCTTTCTTTCGCTTCTTTCAGCCTTATTCTTCCTCCTGTTAAATGTAAATTGTACCTTTCAGCAAAATCTGTGAAAGTTCTTTTCTTTAGTTCCGCAGAAATCCGCATATATTCAGTGAAGTGATGGAACTTAACCGGCTTTTGTGGCCATGAATTTCTTCAAGGTCTTCATCATCGCAAACTGAATTCCTTTCTAGCGTATCATCCGATTTCATTCCTTTTTTTTTTTAACAAAATCTTCGGCGAAACATGCGAGGGCTCTGTTTGTAAATTTTCTTCAAAATCCCGCCAAGCCAACTGAGTGCAATCAAAATGACGCGCAAAACCAATCACGAGTGAGAAATTTTGATGCTCGACCAATCAGGAGCCAGCAATTTTGACCTCAATTGAGAAAAAATACCGTCTTCGTCACCCAATCAGCTTTCAGTAATTTTGTCCTCTATATTATAAGAATGGTTACACATTAGTATTCCATCCACAGACTCAAACATCTGAAACAGTTCCACGGGATAATACGCCTTTCTTTGAATGGTCACACATTTAGGATTTCATGCACGAGATCGCAATTTTGAAACAGTACCATATGAGGGCACGCCTTTGTAGCTTTCAATTGAATGGTTACACATTTACTAGGATTCTAACCACAGGCTTTAAACGTGTGAAACAGTTCCACGGGATAATACGCCTTTCTTTAAATTGTCACATAGTTAGGATTTCATGCACGAGATCACAAGTTTGAAACAGTGCCATGTGAGGCAACGCCTCAAACAGACTCAAACGTCTGAAACAGTGCGACAGGATAATACGCGTTTCTTTGAATGGTCACATATTTAGGTTTTCATGCGCGAGATCATATCTGTGAAACAGTACCATATGAGGCAACGCCTTTGTAGCTTTCATTTGAATGGTTACACATTTAGGATTCCATCCACAGACTCAAACGTCGGAAACAGTTCGACAGTGTAATACACCTCTCTTTGAATGGTCACATATTTAGGAATTCATGCACGAGATAACAATTTTGAAACAGTACGATATGAGGCAACGCCTTTGTAGCTTTCATTTGAATGGTTACACATTTAGGATTCCATTCACAGACTCAAACGTCGGAAACAGTTCAACAGGATAATACGCCTTTCTTTGAATGTCCACATACTTAAGATTTCATACACCAGATCACAATTTTGAAATAGTACCATATGAAACAAAGACTTTGTAGCTTTCATTTGATTGGTTACACATTTAGGATTCCATCCACAGACTCAAACGTCTGAAACAGTTCCGCAGGATAATACGCCTTTCTTTTAATGGTCACATATTTAGGATTTCATGCACGAGATCACAATTTTGAATCAGTATCATTTTCAAACAGTAACATGAAATAGTACCATATGAGGCGACACCTTTGTAGCTCACATTTGAATGGTTACACATTTAGGATTCCATCCACAGACTCTAAGGTCTGAAACAGTTCAACATGATAATACGCGTTTCTTTGAATGGTCACACATTTAGGATTTCATGCACGAGATTACAATTTTCAAACAGTACCATATGAGGCAACGCCTTTGAAGCTTTCATTTGAATGGTTACACATTTAGGATTCTATCAACAGACTCAAAAACGTCTAAAACAGTTCCACAGGATAATACGCCTTTCTTTAAATGGTCACATATAGGATTTCATACACGAGATCACAATTTTGAAAGCTGCCATACGAGGTAACGCCTTTGTAGCTTTCATTTGTGTGGGTACACATTTAGGATTCCATCCACAGACACAAACGTCTGAAACTTACAGTTCAATAGGATAATACGCCTTTCTTTGAGTGGTCACATATTTAGGATTTCATGCACGAAATCACAATCTTGAAACAGTACCATATGAAACAAAGGCTTTGTAGCTTTCATTTGAATGGTTACACATTTAGGATATCATCCACAGACTCAAACTGCAGGAATAGTTCCACAGGATAATACGCCTTTCTTTGAATGGTCACACATTTAGGATTTCATGCACGAGATCACAATTTTCAAAGCTGCCACACGAGGTAACACCTTTGTAGCTTTCATTGGTATGGGTACACATTTAGGATTCCATCCACAGACACAAACGTCTGAAACTTACAGTTCAACAGGATAGTACGCCTTTCTTTGAATCGTCACATATTTAGGATTTCATGCACGAGATCACAATATTCAAACAGTACCATATGTGGCAACGCCTTTGAAGCTTTCATTTGAATGGTTACACATTTAGGATTCCATCCACAGACTCAAACGTCTGAAACAGTTCCGCAGGATAATACGCCTTTCTTTTAATGGTCACATATTTAGGATTTCATGCACGAGATCACAATTTTGAATAAGTATCATTTTCAAACAGTAACATGAAATAGTACCATATGAGGCAACACCTTTGTAGCTCACATTTGAATGGTTACACATTTAGGATTCCATCCACAGACTCTAAGGTCTGAAACAGTTCAACAGGATAATACGCCTTTCTTTGAATGTCCACATACTTAAGATTTCATACACCAGATCACATTTTTGAAACAGTACCATTATGAGGCAACGCCTTTGTAGCTTTCATGCTCGGGTGAATTAAGGAATTGGTCTCGTTTGATTTTAAGGAGGGTGGTTTGTTTAAAATATAATTGACTTATTGACTTTAAACTTCGTCAGAGGCTTTTAATTGTTGAAAATAATTGTTTTCGCTGACATGAATGGACTTGCTACGTCACGTGACTTTCCACTCCCAATTTTTAGCAATTTTTTTCAATCCAATTTTACGAGATATTGGAAAAATACTTTTCTACTTAATTTGTTTTCTATCAGTGACCATTAGCACAAGGTGTACAGTACCGCATGAGTCGAAGTAGGCCTTTGTGGCTTTTATTCGAATGGTCGCACATTCAACGTTTTATCCACGGACTGTAAATATTGAAAACGTACCAAAGGAAAGTACGCCTTCGTAGCTTTCATTTCAATGATCACACATTTATATAGGATTTTATCCACGGACTGTAAATTTTGAAAAGGAAGTGCCACGGGAACGTACGCATTTGTAGCTTTCATTTGAATGGTCACTCATTTAGGCTCCGTCCACAAGATCCGCGTCCACACTAGCGTTTTCACATCGTTTTTGACACCCAGGGGAAACGTTTTCATCACCAGGCTCTGCTCAGACGTTTTTTCTGTTCAATACGCATGCTCCAATAGCGTCAGCGATACTACGCGTTACTAGTTGTGACGTAAGCGTTTTTTGGAAAGCTCCATTTTTGCCATCCACACTAAAACGATAGACCTGCGTTTTCAAAAGTCTCCACTCTGAAAAGCGTTTTCGAAAACCTCCGTTTTCATAGATTAACATCTCCGTTTTTGATCGTTTTAGTGTAGACGATCGGCAAAAACGGAAAAAAAGTATGCGTTTTCAAACGAAAACGCATTAGTGTGGACGGGGCCTTAGGATTCTCCGTTCCAGAAACTATGAAAAATACTCTTTAAAGTGCACGTTTGGGTGGTGCTTGATTTAAGCCTGATTTTTCCAATTTCTTTTGTTTTCAGCACGAACTGTACGTGCTATGCTTCAACTTCCTAGCAATTTGCATACGGTGCACATTTTTATACGAACACACATTGGCCCGATTTGACTGGAGACGGATGATCCGTCTGGATGAACTTGGGCAAACATTCGTTAGTTCGTCTGATAATCCGTCTGTGTATAAACACGGGCAAAGAGACGGATTACCCGTTAAGACGAACTATCTGCTAAGTTCGTCTTGGCAGACGAACTAAGCAGATAGTTCATCTGGACGGATAATCCGTCTCTTTGCCCCTGTTTATACACAGACGGATTATCAGACGAACTAACGAATGTTTGCCCAAGTTCGTCCAGACGGATCATCAGTCTCCAGTATAAATTTGGTCACGCGGTTTAATATTTAATCCATGGACTCAAGATTTAGCATCAGTACCAAAGAATTAAATGGCCTTTGTAACTTTTTTTGTAAATATCTTAAAAGAATATTTTCTCAAAGCCTCAGCCTCAGTTTTTTGTTTATAAATTTCAAGTCTGCAAGACGGTTGTATGAATCCAGTTAAAAACTCATCGTTCTGTTAAACAGTTGTTGGAAAAAATAACCCAGAAGTAAAAATATTATTGTTTTGTCTTTGCAAACAAGAAACAAGCTAAAAGTTATTGCAAAGTTTACGCATTCGTTTACGCCGAGGATTTGACCCTCATTTCGAAACGAAATTTAGAATTTTCCCATAAACTTTGCAACATTGAAATTGACTGTATTTGGTATGATTTGGTTCTTACTCTCAAGTCCGTGGCCACAAAGTCTTATCATTGAAATGAAACCTTTTTAACAGTACACCTGTTCTTGTGGGAGAGTATGTACGTGTATGTCTGCTAACAGCTTCTAAGCTAAGTTTAACCCTATCCAGACCGGGGGGGGGAGGCTGTTGGAGCCCGCTTGAACTTTGAAGTTGTGTCGTTTCTAAACTGTCGATGCAATTACCACCAAATTTGGTGACTTTCCCTAAAATTTATCTGGAAACATTTTCCCGTTAGCGTCCTTTGTCCACGGACATTGACGTTTCCATAGCAACCGCTTTTTGACATCTACGTTTTACAAAATTAGCTTTTTTCGCTTTAATCAAGATTATTTCAAAGTTTTCTTATCGAATAATATTTTCCACTTAATTTAGCGACAATTGATCAAATTATGTATAACTGTTTATTAATTAAGGTTAATTAACGGTAATTTTAGGAAAATATGGAATATGAAATGTCAAAATCCAGGATGGTGGATCGAAGTTTTACTAAAGGTCTTTTCTCTCTATAATTATTATTGGTTCATATTTTGGATTGTAAAACATTTGCCCACAATAAACTAAGCTTTAGCAGTCCATTTGCTTTATTTTTCGGTGTTTTTACCGAAATAAACACGTTTGGACTAATTAAGATGGCGGATCCAAGATGGCGGATCCAAGATGGCGGACAATAAAATGAGAAATTTATTTACCTGTCTGTGTAATCCCATTATCTCTAAACATTTATTGTCAAAATATCATAAAAATGTCCTTTTCACTTGAGAAAGCTTTTTTGAATTCATTAGGTAAATGAAAAGTCATAATTTGCAAAGTTGTCTGTTCCAGTTTTTAAGAAAATGTACACAGCACTTCCATGACGTCACATGCTGTTACCATGGCAACAAAGTGTACGAATTCATTAACTTTTACTCCTGCATCAATATGTGAAAGTTTGGTATGAACACTACCGTTTGTTTCAGAGATATGCCTTATAGAACGTTTCAGTTGGTTATTTCATTGTATATGACGTCATAATGAAGTCACTGTTATTGTTAACAACAAAAACAGTGTTAGTAAACATAAGACTTTTATCAAATGGGTAGCTGTTAAAGTATTGTTGTTATATGTTCAAAATAGAGAAAATATTGATGAAAGACTGTTTTAGCCAATAAAATCGACCATATGACGTCATAATGACGTCACGTTACGTCATTACGACACCAAAGTATCTGTAGTTACTAGAATTCATAACATTATCCTGTGTAAATTTGGTGGCCATAGCATAAGTGGTTTCAAAGTTACATGGGGGGGGCTTCCCCCCCCCGGGTCCCAGACGGTCAAAAAAGCCCGGTCTGGATAGGGTTAATTTGGTACCCATGGTAAGAAGTAGAGGCATGTTTATAACATTATTAATAATAGCATCTTTATAACACAAACAAAGTTAATTCATGTTTGTCTTCTTTCGAACAGCACATTCTGTTGGAAAGTTTCAAAGCAGCACTGGTCTTGGCTTGGAAACTGAGTTCTTGGACTTCAGTGCTGGTATGGAATCTTAAAAAGATTAGTTCAAGTCCTCGAAAATCAAACATTTCCTCATGGAGAAGACTGATGATGAGAAAGGTACGCTTCACAAGATCAAGAGCCATATGCAACAGTCGACTGTTGAAGAAAAAGACACTGCAACTTTCAAGATCGGAGAAAACTGTACAACCAATGAAATTTTTCTCCAATTATCCACTGATTTAGAAATGAATTAAAGAGCAAAATAAAGAAACTATTCCAAAATATGCTCTTAAAAGTCCAAGTAAGGTTCCAAGAAATCTATTTTTTATTCATAATAGACAGTAATAAACTGCCGTTAAGCCACTGCTGGTTTATTCGGCCAAAAATTGTGTCTGGCTACTTCAATGCTAAGTAAGTTGGAAAGGAAGTTGGAAAGGAAGTTGGAGGACAGCAGTTGGAAAGGAACTTTCCAACTCGCTTCTTCCAGTCCCAGAGGGACTGGAGGACAGCAGTTGGAAAGGAACTTTCCAACTCGCTTCTTCCAGTCCCAGAGGGACTGGAGGACAGCAGTTGGAAAGGAACTTTCCAACTCGCTTCTTCCAGTCCCAGAGGGACTGGAGGACAGCAGTTGGAAAGGAACTTTCCAACTCGCTTCTTCCAGTCCCAGAGGGACTGGAGGACAGCAGTTGGAAAGGAACTTTCCAACTCGCTTCTTCCAGTCCCAGAGGGACTGGAGGACAGCAGTTGGAAAGGAACTTTCCAACTCGCTTCTTCCAGTCCCAGAGGGACTGGAGGACAGCAGTTGGAAAGGAACTTTCCAACTCGCTTCTTCCAGTCCCAGAGGGACTGGAGGACAGCAGTTGGAAAGGAACTTTCCAACTCGCTTCTTCCAGTCCCAGAGGGACTGGAGGACAGCAGTTGGAAAGGAACTTTCCAACTCGCTTCTTCCAGTCCCAGAGGGACTGGAGGACAGCAGTTGGAAAGGAACTTTCCAACTCGCTTCTTCCAGTCCCAGAGGGACTGGAGGACAGCAGTTGGAAAGGAACTTTCCAACTCGCTTCTTCCAGTCCCAGAGGGACTGGAGGACAGCAGTTGGAAAGGAACTTTCCAACTCGCTTCTTCCAGTCCCAGAGGGACTGGAGGACAGCAGTTGGAAAGGAACTTTCCAACTCGCTTCTTCCAGTCCCAGAGGGACTGGAGGACAGCAGTTGGAAAGGAACTTTCCAACTCGCTTCTTCCAGTCCCAGAGGGACTGGAGGACAGCAGTTGGAAAGGAACTTTCCAACTCGCTTCTTCCAGTCCCAGAGGGACTGGAGGACAGCAGTTGGAAAGGAACTTTCCAACTCGCTTCTTCCAGTCCCAGAGGGACTGGAGGACAGCAGTTGGAAAGGAACTTTCCAACTCGCTTCTTCCAGTCCCAGAGGGACTGGAGGACAGCAGTTGGAAAGGAACTTTCCAACTCGCTTCTTCCAGTCCCAGAGGGACTGGAGGACAGCAGTTGGAAAGGAACTTTCCAACTCGCTTCTTCCAGTCCCAGAGGGACTGGAGGACAGCAGTTGGAAAGGAACTTTCCAACTCGCTTCTTCCAGTCCCAGAGGGACTGGAGGACAGCAGTTGGAAAGGAACTTTCCAACTCGCTTCTTCCAGTCCCAGAGGGACTGGAGGACAGCAGTTGGAAAGGAACTTTCCAACTCGCTTCTTCCAGTCCCAGAGGGACTGGAGGACAGCAGTTGGAAAGGAACTTTCCAACTCGCTTCTTCCAGTCCCAGAGGGACTGGAGGACAGCAGTTGGAAAGGAACTTTCCAACTCGCTTCTTCCAGTCCCAGAGGGACTGGAGGACAGCAGTTGGAAAGGAACTTTCCAACTCGCTTCTTCCAGTCCCAGAGGGACTGGAGGACAGCAGTTGGAAAGGAACTTTCCAACTCGCTTCTTCCAGTCCCAGAGGGACTGGAGGACAGCAGTTGGAAAGGAACTTTCCAACTCGCTTCTTCCAGTCCCAGAGGGACTGGAGGACAGCAGTTGGAAAGGAACTTTCCAACTCGCTTCTTCCAGTCCCAGAGGGACTGGAGGACAGCAGTTGGAAAGGAACTTTCCAACTCGCTTCTTCCAGTCCCAGAGGGACTGGAGGACAGCAGTTGGAAAGGAACTTTCCAACTCGCTTCTTCCAGTCCCAGAGGGACTGGAGGACAGCAGTTGGAAAGGAACTTTCCAACTCGCTTCTTCCAGTCCCAGAGGGACTGGAGGACAGCAGTTGGAAAGGAACTTTCCAACTCGCTTCTTCCAGTCCCAGAGGGACTGGAGGACAGCAGTTGGAAAGGAACTTTCCAACTCGCTTCTTCCAGTCCCAGAGGGACTGGAGGACAGCAGTTGGAAAGGAACTTTCCAACTCGCTTCTTCCAGTCCCAGAGGGACTGGAGGACAGCAGTTGGAAAGGAACTTTCCAACTCGCTTCTTCCAGTCCCAGAGGGACTGGAGGACAGCAGTTGGAAAGGAACTTTCCAACTCGCTTCTTCCAGTCCCAGAGGGACTGGAGGACAGCAGTTGGAAAGGAACTTTCCAACTCGCTTCTTCCAGTCCCAGAGGGACTGGAGGACAGCAGTTGGAAAGGAACTTTCCAACTCGCTTCTTCCAGTCCCAGAGGGACTGGAGGACAGCAGTTGGAAAGGAACTTTCCAACTCGCTTCTTCCAGTCCCAGAGGGACTGGAGGACAGCAGTTGGAAAGGAACTTTCCAACTCGCTTCTTCCAGTCCCAGAGGGACTGGAGGACAGCAGTTGGAAAGGAACTTTCCAACTCGCTTCTTCCAGTCCCAGAGGGACTGGAGGACAGCAGTTGGAAAGGAACTTTCCAACTCGCTTCTTCCAGTCCCAGAGGGACTGGAGGACAGCAGTTGGAAAGGAACTTTCCAACTCGCTTCTTCCAGTCCCAGAGGGACTGGAGGACAGCAGTTGGAAAGGAACTTTCCAACTCGCTTCTTCCAGTCCCAGAGGGACTGGAGGACAGCAGTTGGAAAGGAACTTTCCAACTCGCTTCTTCCAGTCCCAGAGGGACTGGAGGACAGCAGTTGGAAAGGAACTTTCCAACTCGCTTCTTCCAGTCCCAGAGGGACTGGAGGACAGCAGTTGGAAAGGAACTTTCCAACTCGCTTCTTCCAGTCCCAGAGGGACTGGAGGACAGCAGTTGGAAAGGAACTTTCCAACTCGCTTCTTCCAGTCCCAGAGGGACTGGAGGACAGCAGTTGGAAAGGAACTTTCCAACTCGCTTCTTCCAGTCCCAGAGGGACTGGAGGACAGCAGTTGGAAAGGAACTTTCCAACTCGCTTCTTCCAGTCCCAGAGGGACTGGAGGACAGCAGTTGGAAAGGAACTTTCCAACTCGCTTCTTCCAGTCCCAGAGGGACTGGAGGACAGCAGTTGGAAAGGAACTTTCCAACTCGCTTCTTCCAGTCCCAGAGGGACTGGAGGACAGCAGTTGGAAAGGAACTTTCCAACTCGCTTCTTCCAGTCCCAGAGGGACTGGAGGACAGCAGTTGGAAAGGAACTTTCCAACTCGCTTCTTCCAGTCCCAGAGGGACTGGAGGACAGCAGTTGGAAAGGAACTTTCCAACTCGCTTCTTCCAGTCCCAGAGGGACTGGAGGACAGCAGTTGGAAAGGAACTTTCCAACTCGCTTCTTCCAGTCCCAGAGGGACTGGAGGACAGCAGTTGGAAAGGAACTTTCCAACTCGCTTCTTCCAGTCCCAGAGGGACTGGAGGACAGCAGTTGGAAAGGAACTTTCCAACTCGCTTCTTCCAGTCCCAGAGGGACTGGAGGACAGCAGTTGGAAAGGAACTTTCCAACTCGCTTCTTCCAGTCCCAGAGGGACTGGAGGACAGCAGTTGGAAAGGAACTTTCCAACTCGCTTCTTCCAGTCCCAGAGGGACTGGAGGACAGCAGTTGGAAAGGAACTTTCCAACTCGCTTCTTCCAGTCCCAGAGGGACTGGAGGACAGCAGTTGGAAAGGAACTTTCCAACTCGCTTCTTCCAGTCCCAGAGGGACTGGAGGACAGCAGTTGGAAAGGAACTTTCCAACTCGCTTCTTCCAGTCCCAGAGGGACTGGAGGACAGCAGTTGGAAAGGAACTTTCCAACTCGCTTCTTCCAGTCCCAGAGGGACTGGAGGACAGCAGTTGGAAAGGAACTTTCCAACTCGCTTCTTCCAGTCCCAGAGGGACTGGAGGACAGCAGTTGGAAAGGAACTTTCCAACTCGCTTCTTCCAGTCCCAGAGGGACTGGAGGACAGCAGTTGGAAAGGAACTTTCCAACTCGCTTCTTCCAGTCCCAGAGGGACTGGAGGACAGCAGTTGGAAAGGAACTTTCCAACTCGCTTCTTCCAGTCCCAGAGGGACTGGAGGACAGCAGTTGGAAAGGAACTTTCCAACTCGCTTCTTCCAGTCCCAGAGGGACTGGAGGACAGCAGTTGGAAAGGAACTTTCCAACTCGCTTCTTCCAGTCCCAGAGGGACTGGAGGACAGCAGTTGGAAAGGAACTTTCCAACTCGCTTCTTCCAGTCCCAGAGGGACTGGAGGACAGCAGTTGGAAAGGAACTTTCCAACTCGCTTCTTCCAGTCCCAGAGGGACTGGAGGACAGCAGTTGGAAAGGAACTTTCCAACTCGCTTCTTCCAGTCCCAGAGGGACTGGAGGACAGCAGTTGGAAAGGAACTTTCCAACTCGCTTCTTCCAGTCCCAGAGGGACTGGAGGACAGCAGTTGGAAAGGAACTTTCCAACTCGCTTCTTCCAGTCCCAGAGGGACTGGAGGACAGCAGTTGGAAAGGAACTTTCCAACTCGCTTCTTCCAGTCCCAGAGGGACTGGAGGACAGCAGTTGGAAAGGAACTTTCCAACTCGCTTCTTCCAGTCCCAGAGGGACTGGAGGACAGCAGTTGGAAAGGAACTTTCCAACTCGCTTCTTCCAGTCCCAGAGGGACTGGAGGACAGCAGTTGGAAAGGAACTTTCCAACTCGCTTCTTCCAGTCCCAGAGGGACTGGAGGACAGCAGTTGGAAAGGAACTTTCCAACTCGCTTCTTCCAGTCCCAGAGGGACTGGAGGACAGCAGTTGGAAAGGGACTTTCCAACTCGCTTCTTCCAGTCCCAGAGGGACTGGAGGACAGCAGTTGGAAAGGGACTTTCCAACTCGCTTCTTCCAGTCCCAGAGGGACTGGAGGACAGCAGTTGGAAAGGGACTTTCCAACTCGCTTCTTCCAGTCCCAGAGGGACTGGAGGACAGCAGTTGGAAAGGGACTTTCCAACTCGCTTCTTCCAGTCCCAGAGGGACTGGAGGACAGCAGTTGGAAAGGGACTTTCCAACTCGCTTCTTCCAGTCCCAGAGGGACTGGAGGACAGCAGTTGGAAAGGGACTTTCCAACTCGCTTCTTCCAGTCCCAGAGGGACTGGAGGACAGCAGTTGGAAAGGGACTTTCCAACTCGCTTCTTCCAGTCCCAGAGGGACTGGAGGACAGCAGTTGGAAAGGACTTTCCAACTCGCTTCTTCCAGTCCCAGAGGGACTGGAGGACAGCAGTTGGAAAGGACTTTCCAACTCGCTTCTTCCAGTCCCAGAGGGACTGGAGGACAGCAGTTGGAAAGGAACTTTCCAACTCGCTTCTTCCAGTCCCAGAGGGACTGGAGGACAGCAGTTGGAAAGGAACTTTCCAACTCGCTTCTTCCAGTCCCAGAGGGACTGGAGGACAGCAGTTGGAAAGGAACTTTCCAACTCGCTTCTTCCAGTCCCAGAGGGACTGGAGGACAGCAGTTGGAAAGGAACTTTCCAACTCGCTTCTTCCAGTCCCAGAGGGACTGGAGGACAGCAGTTGGAAAGGAACTTTCCAACTCGCTTCTTCCAGTCCCAGAGGGACTGGAGGACAGCAGTTGGAAAGAACTTTCCAACTCGCTTCTTCCAGTCCCAGAGGGACTGGAGGACAGCAGTTGGAAAGGAACTTTCCAACTCGCTTCTTCCAGTCCCAGAGGACTGGAGGACAGCAGTTGGAAAGGAACTTTCCAACTCGCTTCTTCCAGTCCCAGAGGGACTGGAGGACAGCAGTTGGAAAGGAACTTTCCAACTCGCTTCTTCCAGTCCCAGAGGGACTGGAGGACAGCAGTTGGAAAGGACTTTCCAACTCGCTTCTTCCAGTCCCAGAGGGACTGGAGGACAGCAGTTGGAAAGGGAACTTTCCAACTCGCTTCTTCCAGTCCCAGAGGGACTGGAGGACAGCAGTTGGAAAGGGACTTTCCAACTCGCTTCTTCCAGTCCCAGAGGGACTGGAGGACAGCAGTTGGAAAGGACTTTCCAACTCGCTTCTTCCAGTCCCAGAGGGACTGGAGGACAGCAGTTGGAAAGGAACTTTCCAACTCGCTTCTTCCAGTCCCAGAGGGACTGGAGGACAGCAGTTGGAAAGGGAACTTTCCAACTCGCTTCTTCCAGTCCCAGAGGGACTGGAGGACAGCAGTTGGAAAGGAACTTTCCAACTCGCTTCTTCCAGTCCCAGAGGGACTGGAGGACAGCAGTTGGAAAGGGAACTTTCCAACTCGCTTCTTCCAGTCCCAGAGGGACTGGAGGACAGCAGTTGGAAAGGAACTTTCCAACTCGCTTCTTCCAGTCCCAGAGGGACTGGAGGACAGCAGTTGGAAAGGAACTTTCCAACTCGCTTCTTCCAGTCCCAGAGGGACTGGAGGACAGCAGTTGGAAAGGAACTTTCCAACTCGCTTCTTCCAGTCCCAGAGGGACTGGAGGACAGCAGTTGGAAAGGAACTTTCCAACTCGCTTCTTCCAGTCCCAGAGGGACTGGAGGACAGCAGTTGGAAAGGAACTTTCCAACTCGCTTCTTCCAGTCCCAGAGGGACTGGAGGACAGCAGTTGGAAAGGAACTTTCCAACTCGCTTCTTCCAGTCCCAGAGGGACTGGAGGACAGCAGTTGGAAAGGAACTTTCCAACTCGCTTCTTCCAGTCCCAGAGGGACTGGAGGACAGCAGTTGGAAAGGAACTTTCCAACTCGCTTCTTCCAGTCCCAGAGGGACTGGAGGACAGCAGTTGGAAAGGAACTTTCCAACTCGCTTCTTCCAGTCCCAGAGGGACTGGAGGACAGCAGTTGGAAAGGAACTTTCCAACTCGCTTCTTCCAGTCCCAGAGGGACTGGAGGACAGCAGTTGGAAAGGAACTTTCCAACTCGCTTCTTCCAGTCCCAGAGGGACTGGAGGACAGCAGTTGGAAAGGAACTTTCCAACTCGCTTCTTCCAGTCCCAGAGGGACTGGAGGACAGCAGTTGGAAAGGAACTTTCCAACTCGCTTCTTCCAGTCCCAGAGGGACTGGAGGACAGCAGTTGGAAAGGAACTTTCCAACTCGCTTCTTCCAGTCCCAGAGGGACTGGAGGACAGCAGTTGGAAAGGAACTTTCCAACTCGCTTCTTCCAGTCCCAGAGGGACTGGAGGACAGCAGTTGGAAAGGAACTTTCCAACTCGCTTCTTCCAGTCCCAGAGGGACTGGAGGACAGCAGTTGGAAAGGAACTTTCCAACTCGCTTCTTCCAGTCCCAGAGGGACTGGAGGACAGCAGTTGGAAAGGAACTTTCCAACTCGCTTCTTCCAGTCCCAGAGGGACTGGAGGACAGCAGTTGGAAAGGAACTTTCCAACTCGCTTCTTCCAGTCCCAGAGGGACTGGAGGACAGCAGTTGGAAAGGAACTTTCCAACTCGCTTCTTCCAGTCCCAGAGGGACTGGAGGACAGCAGTTGGAAAGGAACTTTCCAACTCGCTTCTTCCAGTCCCAGAGGGACTGGAGGACAGCAGTTGGAAAGGAACTTTCCAACTCGCTTCTTCCAGTCCCAGAGGGACTGGAGGACAGCAGTTGGAAAGGAACTTTCCAACTCGCTTCTTCCAGTCCCAGAGGGACTGGAGGACAGCAGTTGGAAAGGAACTTTCCAACTCGCTTCTTCCAGTCCCAGAGGGACTGGAGGACAGCAGTTGGAAAGGAACTTTCCAACTCGCTTCTTCCAGTCCCAGAGGGACTGGAGGACAGCAGTTGGAAAGGAACTTTCCAACTCGCTTCTTCCAGTCCCAGAGGGACTGGAGGACAGCAGTTGGAAAGGAACTTTCCAACTCGCTTCTTCCAGTCCCAGAGGGACTGGAGGACAGCAGTTGGAAAGGAACTTTCCAACTCGCTTCTTCCAGTCCCAGAGGGACTGGAGGACAGCAGTTGGAAAGGAACTTTCCAACTCGCTTCTTCCAGTCCCAGAGGGACTGGAGGACAGCAGTTGGAAAGGAACTTTCCAACTCGCTTCTTCCAGTCCCAGAGGGACTGGAGGACAGCAGTTGGAAAGGAACTTTCCAACTCGCTTCTTCCAGTCCCAGAGGGACTGGAGGACAGCAGTTGGAAAGGAACTTTCCAACTCGCTTCTTCCAGTCCCAGAGGGACTGGAGGACAGCAGTTGGAAAGGAACTTTCCAACTCGCTTCTTCCAGTCCCAGAGGGACTGGAGGACAGCAGTTGGAAAGGAACTTTCCAACTCGCTTCTTCCAGTCCCAGAGGGACTGGAGGACAGCAGTTGGAAAGGAACTTTCCAACTCGCTTCTTCCAGTCCCAGAGGGACTGGAGGACAGCAGTTGGAAAGGAACTTTCCAACTCGCTTCTTCCAGTCCCAGAGGGACTGGAGGACAGCAGTTGGAAAGGAACTTTCCAACTCGCTTCTTCCAGTCCCAGAGGGACTGGAGGACAGCAGTTGGAAAGGAACTTTCCAACTCGCTTCTTCCAGTCCCAGAGGGACTGGAGGACAGCAGTTGGAAAGGAACTTTCCAACTCGCTTCTTCCAGTCCCAGAGGGACTGGAGGACAGCAGTTGGAAAGGAACTTTCCAACTCGCTTCTTCCAGTCCCAGAGGGACTGGAGGACAGCAGTTGGAAAGGAACTTTCCAACTCGCTTCTTCCAGTCCCAGAGGGACTGGAGGACAGCAGTTGGAAAGGAACTTTCCAACTCGCTTCTTCCAGTCCCAGAGGGACTGGAGGACAGCAGTTGGAAAGGAACTTTCCAACTCGCTTCTTCCAGTCCCAGAGGGACTGGAGGACAGCAGTTGGAAAGGAACTTTCCAACTCGCTTCTTCCAGTCCCAGAGGGACTGGAGGACAGCAGTTGGAAAGGAACTTTCCAACTCGCTTCTTCCAGTCCCAGAGGGACTGGAGGACAGCAGTTGGAAAGGAACTTTCCAACTCGCTTCTTCCAGTCCCAGAGGGACTGGAGGACAGCAGTTGGAAAGGAACTTTCCAACTCGCTTCTTCCAGTCCCAGAGGGACTGGAGGACAGCAGTTGGAAAGGAACTTTCCAACTCGCTTCTTCCAGTCCCAGAGGGACTGGAGGACAGCAGTTGGAAAGGAACTTTCCAACTCGCTTCTTCCAGTCCCAGAGGGACTGGAGGACAGCAGTTGGAAAGGAACTTTCCAACTCGCTTCTTCCAGTCCCAGAGGGACTGGAGGACAGCAGTTGGAAAGGAACTTTCCAACTCGCTTCTTCCAGTCCCAGAGGGACTGGAGGACAGCAGTTGGAAAGGAACTTTCCAACTCGCTTCTTCCAGTCCCAGAGGGACTGGAGGACAGCAGTTGGAAAGGAACTTTCCAACTCGCTTCTTCCAGTCCCAGAGGGACTGGAGGACAGCAGTTGGAAAGGAACTTTCCAACTCGCTTCTTCCAGTCCCAGAGGGACTGGAGGACAGCAGTTGGAAAGGAACTTTCCAACTCGCTTCTTCCAGTCCCAGAGGGACTGGAGGACAGCAGTTGGAAAGGAACTTTCCAACTCGCTTCTTCCAGTCCCAGAGGGACTGGAGGACAGCAGTTGGAAAGGAACTTTCCAACTCGCTTCTTCCAGTCCCAGAGGGACTGGAGGACAGCAGTTGGAAAGGAACTTTCCAACTCGCTTCTTCCAGTCCCAGAGGGACTGGAGGACAGCAGTTGGAAAGGAACTTTCCAACTCGCTTCTTCCAGTCCCAGAGGGACTGGAGGACAGCAGTTGGAAAGGAACTTTCCAACTCGCTTCTTCCAGTCCCAGAGGGACTGGAGGACAGCAGTTGGAAAGGAACTTTCCAACTCGCTTCTTCCAGTCCCAGAGGGACTGGAGGACAGCAGTTGGAAAGGAACTTTCCAACTCGCTTCTTCCAGTCCCAGAGGGACTGGAGGACAGCAGTTGGAAAGGAACTTTCCAACTCGCTTCTTCCAGTCCCAGAGGGACTGGAGGACAGCAGTTGGAAAGGAACTTTCCAACTCGCTTCTTCCAGTCCCAGAGGGACTGGAGGACAGCAGTTGGAAAGGAACTTTCCAACTCGCTTCTTCCAGTCCCAGAGGGACTGGAGGACAGCAGTTGGAAAGGAACTTTCCAACTCGCTTCTTCCAGTCCCAGAGGGACTGGAGGACAGCAGTTGGAAAGGAACTTTCCAACTCGCTTCTTCCAGTCCCAGAGGGACTGGAGGACAGCAGTTGGAAAGGAACTTTCCAACTCGCTTCTTCCAGTCCCAGAGGGACTGGAGGACAGCAGTTGGAAAGGAACTTTCCAACTCGCTTCTTCCAGTCCCAGAGGGACTGGAGGACAGCAGTTGGAAAGGAACTTTCCAACTCGCTTCTTCCAGTCCCAGAGGGACTGGAGGACAGCAGTTGGAAAGGAACTTTCCAACTCGCTTCTTCCAGTCCCAGAGGGACTGGAGGACAGCAGTTGGAAAGGAACTTTCCAACTCGCTTCTTCCAGTCCCAGAGGGACTGGAGGACAGCAGTTGGAAAGGAACTTTCCAACTCGCTTCTTCCAGTCCCAGAGGGACTGGAGGACAGCAGTTGGAAAGGAACTTTCCAACTCGCTTCTTCCAGTCCCAGAGGGACTGGAGGACAGCAGTTGGAAAGGAACTTTCCAACTCGCTTCTTCCAGTCCCAGAGGGACTGGAGGACAGCAGTTGGAAAGGAACTTTCCAACTCGCTTCCAGGGGTTAATTTATTCAATTTTTTGTAGAGTTACAGTTAACCCTGCTATTCCTTCTGACGGATCACAGGAAACGGGGCAGGAATATTCCAATTGTTATTTTACAGAAACAGGGATTAAAGTTAATGCATGTGGGTTGCCTGTTGCCTCGAAGCAGCATCGTTATAAAGTTAGTTACATCTGGAGTATGCAATGTTATGAAGCTGCATTTTTGCTTCGTTTGGTTAACAATTCAGCACCGATATAGGAAATGATTCCTAACCATTTTTATCTGACTGATCGCTGGTTAGGCATTGGACACTGTTTTCCTTTCATGGGCAACAAGGGGATCCTGATGTGGAACAAAACATGATCTTACAACAGCTTGATATGTTTTTGTCTATGGAAATTGTTTAATAGCTTCATTAAGTTTGTGGTATATTTAATACACAGGGGGAAAAGTTGAGAGCTAACGATTCCTTCACATACCGTAAAATTGGGACCAGCTGTAGAGAAACTATTAAAATCGTAAAAAAAAACGTTTTCACGACTTCCCAGGTGCATTGATATGTGCATGTGACTTGAAAAAACAGACTATTTACAGCTCATAAGTATTTCTTTATTCTGATTTCTCTATTTTCGAATTGCCTATAATACACTTTGTTTGCCCCCAAAATTTTGCATGAACTATTGTTTGTAAATGCTCTTGGGAGGACTGCATATTCCCAAGAGCATTTCAAATCCATAGTTTATGCAAAATTTGGGTGGCAACCAAAGTGTATTATGGGCAATTCGAAAATAGAGAATTGACTTAATGCAAATTATTTACAGTGAAGACTAGAGACTTGTAAGCCAGCGTTTGCTGCAATAGGCCATTTTAAGATGACGTCACTTTACTACAGCTAATAGAATCCTTCAGTGTCTTGTTCTCCAAACAATGCGTATTGCTATTTAAGGTGGTATCATACCCAAAGACATGGTAAATTTTGCATTAAGTTCAAGATTTCTTAAATGCCAAGTTATTACACTTATCAAGAGAAATTGTTTGACATGTGTTATGGGGTTTATGGTCTCCATGGCAACCATGCCACGCCCTAAACTCCATGTTTTATTACCCAAACGCTGGCAGCTATAACTCTCCATTTATACAACATTTGGATCTGAAAATTTCAGAGTTTGTTTAGCACACAGAGATCTGTGCAATGAACTAAAACCATGACAATCTACATCAGTCTTTCATTTTACAAGGGTGCAAACTGACGAAAACATTTCTTGCAACACCCTATTAACATATTGGATAATTTTGTTAGAATTTGGAAAATTATTCTGATGTTAGTTCATTGCATAGAGCAATACTATTCACAAATGACTTCAGGTAAAATACTCTTTCAGAGAGGTGTTGAGCTGCAACGTGTTTAGTCAAATTCCAACATTTGAGAAAAACGGACTTAAAGTTAAAACAATCGATTCTAGATCAATTATAAGCGCGGGAGCATTCATTTAGCAGGTTTTATGAGCATTTAACTAATGTAAACAATAGTTGCTAGTGCCATTGCTACAGGAAAATTATATACCACCATTCAGTTATCTTATAGTTCACTTGTTTAGTGCTGCAAATTTAGTGAAATTTTTTTCAAAATGGAATTCTCAAGTGTTTTAAGATTCCAATTTTGCCATTTTCAAAAAACCAACGTTGGAAGCTAGACATCGTATTTAAGGGTACCATTCCACCTTAAACCTCAACTGGATTCAAAATTTTAATAAGAAAGGAAAAACAAAGTGAACTCTGGGAGTTGTAGTAAATAACGTCATTGTGAAAATGGCCTATTCTGAGATAAAAGTAAAATCTGCAAAGGACCGCAAATGATAAAGCTGCTAACAGTAAACGTACATGTAGGAACTGCAAGAGACATAATCAACCAAAAAATTAACAAACACACAATAAACTGCAAGGCTGATCTGACTACGTAAAAAAAGTTGACTTTGCGAGACACCAATACGACAGAAACCGTTAAGGTAGGGTTGCAACCGTGGACAGCTGTTTCGTTGTTATATCACAACTGTGTTTTCCGATAACATATCAGCATATTGTACTTATATTATACAATGTAGTACTGTAAGCAATATATAAAATATGAGCGGCAGAACTGTATGAACATTTACAATGACGAGCCCCAGGCGAGCTATTATAAATATTCATACAGCTTTGCTGCGTATATTTTGTATGATTTATAAAAGAACAATAGTGATTCAGTTTTTTAGCATTCCTATAGGTGGTTTGCACGTTACGTCATGGAGAGCACACCTACAAAAGAATTTTAACGAACTTTTTTTGTTATGTGCACCAACATGACCACCATGGCCTTTGTCATTTGAGTCCCATAGGACTGAAGGTCACGTGAGTGAAAACCATCTATTAGTGTTCTGTATCAGTGATGCAGTGTTATTATAGCTGTTCTGTATCAGGATTTACAAACCTTCATTTAAATAATTCTCATTTCTATTGTACTTGTCTTTCCTTATGCCTGTTTATTTGTTTGGTTTATTCTAGGTAATTGTCAGGCATGATGCATTCTTTGGACCTTTTTTTACAGCTTTTAACTAAGAGAATTGCATGAAAAATTAATATTCATTTGTGACATCAAGCATACAAAAAATTGTTCCTTAATTTCACGAGGCATGTTCGAGCAGTCAATTGAGTAATTCGTGATATAGCACTTTCGTCATTTATTCGACAGTTCACGCTTAACATCCACGATATACTTCATATAGTATGATGCATGTGAACCTATCAGAGAAACCTTACGAGCAACCTCAAAACTCATCTTATGTGACGTGTATAGTGGAATCAGGTTACAACATAGCATCTCACCGGTTCCAAGGGTAGACACAAAAATAAAATATTTAAGAGTATAGTTTTCCTAATTTTTAAACGGTAGAATTCCGAAATTAACGCCCCCTTTCCCTGGTTTGGAATTAACACCCAAAAGGGGGTTCAACTTTCAAGTAGCAGCTACTTCAGGGTGCCGGCCGGGCTGTTACTTTGGGCAATATTGTCACGTCTAGCAGGTAGGAAATTGACATTTACAGTGCAATGTACCTTATCATGAGCAACCAACAAACGTTTTCACAAGTTAGCCAACAAGAGAGCGCAAATTGAATTGACAGGCATGCCTCCTTGCAAAGTTGAGTATGATGGACTGTTATCTTGTCGCTTCGTGTTTATCACAGAAGTGCATAGTTACAAAATACAAAGATTATATTCACTTTATTGCTTCACACGTATCCGCAGTTTGCAAAATGATAAAAAGAATTAGCTGGTGATATTGTGGAAACGTGTAGAAACTTTGCTCTGTAAGTTTCAAAATTATCATTGGTTTAGAAGGGGCGTTATTTTCGGAATTCTATGGTACCATACTTTCAATGTCACATAACATTACAATGCAATATTACAATGCTAACAGGTCCTTAAAAGTGGCTTCCAGTTGTACATGTACTGTCACTGTGACCCGGTCATCTGTAATCAGTTTCACAATGAATCCCTTCTCTGTTGGTGGAAACATGCTCTGAAATAGTAAGAAACAGGTTTTTTGTCAGTCTAGCTCTAAACACAAGTGGTTATTTTGATTGTAGTGCCTTAAAGGGGCAATGTCACATATTTTAGTATCACTTTGACAAGCCAAAAAAACATATTATTTTGTATTGACACAAACCTAAAAATAATGGATAAGTTCTGTTAACAATATTACTCCACTATTGCACTAAAACTATAATAAAGTGTCTTGAAGTGCAAATGACCAGAATTGAAATGGATTGCAACTTGAGAAAATGTGAAGCTGCAGTCTTTAAAAACATGTCCATATTGTCTGGTTGTGAGAGTGCAAGTTGCTTCAGGATCTGTAAAGTGAGGGTTGGGGAATTGTCATGTCACTTGACAGGCTTTTAGCCAGAAATTGGAAAGTGGGCGTCCTGAAGATGTTTCCCATCATAAAATTTTAAAGGATTAGGTGCAATTTTCATGAACTTTCTTCAAAAAGTGGGCGTCCACGGGACGCCTGGACACCCAGCTGGCTAAAAGCTTGTCACTTGATGATTTGCTTCAGTAAAGCCCTTTTTTCACTTATAACAGAATGGCGGCACGGTTTATAAAATGTGATCAAAGTTTTATGTGTCACTGGTTTCCAAGGGACAGGGGTTACTATAGCAATGCTAGCTTATTGCCCTTTGTTTTAAACAATGTAATTCTTTTCAAAATCTTAAGTCAGACACTTCATAATGGAAACTTTCAAATGTTATAGTACTCGTGTATCACTAGCTGCAGATGAACTTTTAAGAAAAATTAATGGTTTTCGAGCAAATCAAAAATCATTTTTACGGCATGATATGCAAAGCTGAAACATTTTTAAAAAGCCCTTACATTACATAATATGTGACCCTCCATATGACTTTAAAGCTAAAGGTGATAGCATGCTCATAACACACTGACACAACACGCTTAGTGTGTCCTAAAACACGGATATGCGAATATTTAACTAGATTTGACAAAGGAGAGCACACTTGTTTTGTTTTTCAAGACTTAACACGCTAAATCTTTCTCTTAGTGTGCGATTGATAGCACCCTTAGTGTGCGATCGATGGCACTCCTCGTACGAAAATTCTCGGCGAGACACCAGCCAGATTCAGGCCATAAAAAATATGCTATCAGCAAGAATCAAACGTGACAAGTCATGGTGATGATTCGGCTGACACAAGTAAGAAAAACAAACGAGAATGGAGCAAGAACAGAGCGAGACGTATGTACTGCTGTGACATTTGGCCAGGTGTTTGGATGTGAGCGAGAATCGGGCCGTATTCAAGCCATCCCGTTTGAAAATTTATGGCCAGACACGAGCAAGATTCAAGCAACACAACAGTCCCGCTCTTAAAACGAGCAAAAATCAAGTGACGAAATATGTTTATCTCACTTAGACGGAGATCACGCAGATGGATCGATGGAATGCTTGCGAAAACAAACGCGGCTTATGTTTATTCCCAGCCCGAAGACACTCCAAACTTTGTGATGTTTTAGCGAGGTGGATTATACTTGGAATTGAAGGCTGAGAGTTTGGAAAAGCTTAATCTTGACTTGGAAAGCGAAACTACAAAGAAAACAGAGAATTGTCTGTATACTTGTGACTTTCTACATGCCAGTGTGTTTTCAGGTTTCAAATTACTGTTTTGACATATGCAAATTCGGTGCACTTTTACCACTTTTCCCAAGGGACCGCCATGCACCTTTTTACGGCAACTACAACAAACTTCAAAGGCTTTAATTTTTTTTCTGCTACCAAACTTTCCCTACCGTCTTTAATTTGATTATATATATATTATTTAACGTCAACAATATAAAAGTACAACAATAACATTTAAGTAAGTAACGTCAACAATGACAACAAGTATTGAAAATCAAGCGAGAAGCAACAAAAAACATTGGACTTGTTCTTTGTGCGATTTTCTATGCTGATTGTTATTATAATTTCAACCCGTGAGGTACATGTATGTTTGAACCTTTGACCTCACTTTATCCCATTCGCAACCAAGTCTTGGAACAAGGTTGATTAATGGCGGCCGTAAATTCCCGGACATAAATGTTAAAATAAAATGACTTCTTATGTTCGTAATGGATTGAAATTTGGCAAGATGAGTAAGAAGAAGTCTAATTGACAGTACACGAAAATGTAAAAAATGAAAATCAAAAATTTGACGCAGTGGCACTTTAAATTAGCAAACTGTCTCACAACAGTCATTGTCAATTAATTAGTACACCTGCAGACCTAGAATGTATCACATAAGATCTGATATTATTTGGAGTTTCAATAATATTTGTTTATGATAGACTGGCGTAAGTTCTGTCATTAATGTATAGTCGAACCTCCCATAAACGGACACCATCAGGACCAGAAAAAGTGTCCGCTTAAGAGAGGTGTCCGCTTTAATATGGGAGGTTAAAAATGTAGTTTTGTATGTGGCTGGGACCACGACTAAGTGTCCGCATGGGAGTGTCCGAATGTACTACAAAATTCAGAAAGATGGGTTGGCAGGGCTGTGCTTTGGCAGTGCCAGGAGACATAATTTAATATGCAACTCTTACATGTATCTTCAGTGAGAAGAAAAACTGAGTTGTTGCCCTTTGGGCTCCCTATGATAACTGTAATAACAAAGCTACATGTAGCCTTGGTTGGTAATAAGAAAACTAATTAGTGATGATTGCTAAATCAACATACTTTGACAATGTTAGTTCTTTTCTTCAATGGGTTCTCCATTCTCCCATGTGTCCTGATCAAGCTACGTGAGCCACTGTGCTTCCATTTCTAGTAAATGAAATTAAAATGTTACTAACAACTTACTGCCATATCACATACATGTACATGTACAGCTAATAATTCTAAAATAAATAGAATGACCAACTGTTATAAAAATACAACTTTTACTATTCCCTGTTCATCCCTTTAGAAATAAAAAAATGAAAAATGTTTTAAGTTGGCCTCGCTTAATAATAAATTAATAATATAATAAACAATCATTGCATGACGTTTTGTGATATCCAGAATAATGAAGGTCAGGTAAGACATACAGTATGTTATCAGCCTCAGCTTTACCGAGTCCTTGATTATTCCGGATATCACAAAGACCATAGACCATAGAGACCTTTTCAGCTTGTTTTTATATTGGCAACTATTGTTATGAACAAATAACCTCAGCTAACTTTATAACCTTTTATTAGTGTGCAGGAGGGTGGGGTTTTTTGCCCAACCCACACACTTAGCAAGTGAAAGCTTACAAAATTCCAGGAGTATTGAACATTGCTCTGTTAACTTCAGAATAACTATAAATTACATCATGTGCTCTGTATCATCCATGAACCTATGTACTATACCACAGCATTAAACTGACTTATGGGGTAAATTATTTGGCTGGAAAAAGGTTAAATACAATGAAACTTACTAGTACACAATATTTTAAATATAGACAATAACTTTCATCTGATACATGTACACTGTACCTTGAACTACATTGTATCTTAGCCAAAACCTCTTCATTCTGTAAACGTTTGTAATTGAAATTTCATTCATCTGCCTTCTCCACTTTTTCTTTTTTCATTTCTCTCCTTGAGATCTGGTATTTTGCATTTTATTATTGTGGCAAACCACATGGAAGGTGTTTCAAGGCCAGGGCCATCAGTGATTTCTTTTAACATCTCAAGTGCATGTATTTCCTAGAAAAAAAATTACATTTTCCATAAGTACCAAAAATTATCTAAAATGAAATTGTTCACTGAATAACTATCTGCCAGGAAAACTATTATTATTTATGGTCAATCTTATGTGTATCAACCATTCAGGACCACTTACTTGATGCCCAAAGTGCTGGGTCTATTCCAAGTCTCCAGACTGCTAATGGTCTTGGTGCACATGTATTTTCCCTTTACACACCATCACACAAGGGTTTAGCCAAGTTAAAGTCTAAAGAGAAAAAAAGAAATTAAACCTGGCAAACCATAAACATTCTATTAAGACCTCCAGGGGGCTTATTTTAAACTTGAAGATGGACTTGTTGTTCCAGGAACATGTAGGCGATATGCAAGTCAAAAACTACATGTACCACATTTTCCCAATTAAACACCAGGGGAATTTATTTAAAACTCTGCCTTGCATATATTCGGGGGACTGCATTTATTAGATAGGGGTAATTACTCATGGGCGTAGCGGCATGAGTTATAAAATGGGCTTTGTTTTTCTTTTTTTTCTTCTTTTTTTTGTGTCACGATTTTGCATGCAAATTTATGCACGCATATTTTAAATTGTGCATTTCTGTTTCGTAGCTTTGCCCTTTTCACTTCCGGTTTGGTGACTTCCGGCTATTCTCACTTCCGGCAAAACATCGTTACTGAAGTGTCACGACAGCGTCTCCTACAACCCTACTCACATTAGTAATGTTCACATCACGTATATATTAAACTCACAGTAAAGACTGGTTTCATTGTGGTACGGCCTTCATTTATAAAACATTCAATAGTAACGTGGTTTGCAGGTACGATGACTGAATGAAAGGAGTAACTCTTCTCCATGTCAGACGTCTTTTTATCTTGTTTAAAGTATTAAAATATAAATTGCTTCTTTCTTATGATACATTGAAATATACGACAAATGTTTTTTACGCATGCACACGTCATTTGGTCTTATTGGTGTATAAGTCAGTCCTGCATTTCTCCCGTCGAGGTGAACGTTGCTTTTATACACAGCATACAACTTGAGGCCGAATTTGTCGCGATTCTGAAAAACTAAGAGCTATTTTTAATCAGAGTTCTTCCGAGGCAACAATGACAAACATCGATCGTGCTGGTAAGCATATTGTCAATTTATTCTCCTTTTTACTGCCGACTCTTTACAATGCCTGTGTCGAGCAGTCCTCGCTGCCTGTGGTGAGTAATTTCAGGATTTTTTTTAAAGAAAGAACAATAGAAACACACGGCAAAACAGCGTCGTTACTTCAGCCCCTCAGATTTAATAAAAAAATTGGACTTCGGGACTGGACTTCTGTGGATTATGGACTATGGAATGCGTGTCGTATTAATGTCGATTTTTACTGACTTTACTGCTTTCTGTGGTTACTAGGTTACTAGTAACCACTATGTTGTAGCCTGTGTAAGTAAGTCAGACTTTCCGAAGCGCGAAGTTGTGCCGAGTTCAATCGACTGCTGTACGATGACACAGTTCTGATAGCTTCGGATTGGATGACTCGATTGTCAAGGCAGTTCTGTTTGTATGTGCGCGCTTTGGATCCATGGGAAAGGTAAATGGAGCTTTCTCGTTCTTTTTACTGCTTTACCAAGCACAGGTTTCACCAAATGTGGCCAAGTATTGTTTTCAAAGATTATTTTAGGTGTTTTCGTGGTTTGGAAAAAGGTTTTAGTGAAAAATCGAGCTGTGAATCGAAGTGTTTGTTTGCAGACCGTGAGCTATCCGAAATCATGATTCAAACGCCGCCAGCATTTCATTTCTGTACTTTTGACCATTCAGAACTGCTTTTTTGATTAGCAAAAGCATTATGCGAATCATTTTTCCGGATAAGATTGGCATTCTATTACACTGGAAAAGTCGGCAATTTTAGAAAGCATAATCAAAATAGGTTGCTGAATTGAATTATTTTGTGGTTTATTATATTTTCGCAGACGCTAGCCGGTTCCACGCAGTATTAAATTAGGATACAATAAATCGCCAAGACTTCCAGAAGCAGAAAATCACTGAATTCTGAAAGGTGTTTGACTCTTTTAATCAAAGGAAAGACATTTTCATTCAAGGAAATATGAGTTTCATTCAAAAGTTTCGACCTTTTATAGACATTTTGGATTCAGCTGTGGTCATTTCAAAACAGCTTGCTATCAAATTACCGTTTCTCGTGAATTTGCATAAATGAAAACTGTGTATTTGCGACAACACTTTAAAGAAACTGTGAAGCCTGGAAAAAACTTATTATACATGGCAAAATCAAAGCATTTTTTGAAAGAACCAGCTTTAAGTTATGGGAACATTTCATTTCGATTTGGTCTTAAAATCACGGAGAT
>JAJGOT010001124.1:0-68350 GCA_022457155.1 Cladopsammia gracilis
TTCCGTCGAAATGGCAATAGGCCATTTGCACGATGACGTCATAAGACTACAACTACCAGAATCCTTCAGCTTTTTGTTTTGTAGTGCAAATTAGGGCTATTGTTATTTAAACCTCACTGGGATTACAAAATTTAAATAAGAAAGGAAAAACGAAATCAATTCTGGTAGTTGTAGTCAAATGACGCTATCGTGCAAATGGCCTATTTGTGGCTTAGCTTATTTCCACATTACATCGCCAAATGGCACAAAATATACAACTTGGTTGGAGAAAAATATTCCATAGTACAAAATAAAAGTACTCTTTTAGAGATAAAGCGCAGGATTGCAAGGATTAAAGTGGATTACAGTTTTGCTGGAAATCAAAGTTGCCTTTGTTTGCTGTAGAGGCAGAGTCAATCGTCGCATTTATCTGAAACCAAAATGCGTGCGTTATAACGCTCAGTTTAGTTTGAGCTTCTTTACTTCGTTGCATTTGCTAAGTTAATGTTTGTTGTAAGTGGAAAAATCAATTGTTTGTTTGTCATAACTTATGAGTCATTTGTTGGCTCCTAGGAGAACAATTACGGAGCCTCTTCGTCAATATTTCGGGCATTTTTGGTTTTAGCCATCGCACTTCGTGAATAGTGTTCGTCAATGCATACTGATGAGATTGTCCCGAAATGGCAAAATGTCGCTTAACTTATTTCCACGTTATATCGCAAAATGGCACAAAATATACAAGTTTGTTGGATAAAAAAGATCCTTTAGTACAAAACAAAAGTAATAGATTAGAGATAAAGCGCAGGATTACAAGGATTAAAGTGGATTACAGTTTAGCTGGAAATCAAAGTTGCCTTTGTTTGCTGGAGAGGCAGTGTCAATCGGGACATTTATCTGAAACTAGAAAGCGTACGTTATGACGGCTCAGTCTATTTGGAGCTGCTTTACTTCGTTCCATTTGCTTAGTCAATGTTTGTAAGATACAAAGCTAAAAGGTTTGCTTGTCATAACTTATGGGTCATTTGTTGGCTCCTTGGCGAAAAATTACGAAGCCTCTTCGGCAATTTTTCGTTAATTTTCGGTTTTAGCCTCGCACTTCGTGAATACCCTTCGTAAATGCATACTAATGACACTGTTCCGCCGAAGTGGCGAAATGTCGCTTATTTCCACGTTATATCGACAAATGGCACAAAATGTACAACTTAGTTGGATAAAAAGATCCTATAGTACAAAATAAAGTAGACGTTTGGAGACAAAGTGCAGGATTGCAAGGATTGAAGTGGATTACAGTTTAGCTGGTAACCAAAATTGCCTTCGTTTGCTGGAGAGGCAGTGTCAATCGTGACATTTATCTGAAACGAGAATGCGTACGTTATAAGGGCTCGGTCTATTTTGAGCTGCTTTACTTCATTCCATTTGCTTAGTCAATGTTTTGTAAGATAGAAAGCTAAACGGTTTGTTTGTCATAACTTAGGAGATATTTGTTGGCTCCTAGGAGAAAAATTACGGAGCCTCTTCGTCAATATTTCGGGCATTATCGGTTTTAGCCGTCGCACGTCGTGAATACTCTTTGTAAATGCATAGTAATGACACTGTCCCGCCAAAATGTTAAAATGTCGCTTAGCTTATTTCCACGTTATATCGCAAATGGCACAAAATAAACAACTTGGTTGGATAAAAATATCTCAAAGCACAAAACAAAAGAAGTAGTTTATTGCTAAATCGCAGGATTGCAAGGATTGAAGTGGATTACAGTTTTGCTGGAAATCAAAGTTGCCTTTGTTTGCTGTAGAGGCAGAGTCAATCGTCGCATTTATCTGAAACCAAAATGCGTGCGTTATAACGGCTCAGTTTGTTTCGAGATTCTTTACTTCGTTGCATTTGCTAAGTCAATGTTTGTAAGGTGGAAAAATAAATTGTTTGTTTGTTATAACTTATGAGTCATTTGTTGGCTCCTAGGAGAAAAATTACGGAGCCTCTTCGTCAATATTTCGGGCATTTTCGGTTTTAGCCATCGCACTTCGTGAATACTCTTCGCAAATGCATACTAATGACACTGTTCCGTCGAAATGGCAATTTGTGGCTTAGCTTATTTCCACATTACATCGCCAAATGGCACAAAATATGCAACTTGGTTGGAGAAAAATATTCCATAGTACAAAATAAAGTACTCTTTTAGAGATAAAGCGCAGGATTGCAAGGATTGAAGTGGATTACAGATTTGCTGGAAATCAAAGTTGCCTTTGTTTGCTGTAGAGGCAGAGTCAATCGTCGCATTTATCTGAAACCAAAATGCGTGCGTTATAACGGCTCAGTTTGTTTTGAGATTCTTTACTTCGTTGCATTTGCTAAGTCAATGTTTGTAAGGTGGAAAAATAAGTTGTTTTTTGTCATATCTTATGGGTCATTTGTTGGCTCCTAGGAGAACAATTACGGAGCCTCTTCGTCAATATTTCGGCGCGTTTTCGGTTTTAGCCATCGCACTTCGTGAATACGCTTCGTCAATGCATACTAATGACTCTGTTCCGCCAAAATGGCAAAATGTCGCTTAACTTATTTCCACGTTATATCGCAAAATGGCACAAAATATACAATTTTGTTGGATAAAAAGATCCTTTAGTACAAAACAAAAGTAATGGATTAGAGATAAAGCGCAGGATTACAAGGATTGAAGTGGATTACAGTTTAGCTGGAAATCAAAGTTGCCTTTGTTTGCTGGAGAGGCAGTGTCAATCGGGACATTTATCTGAAACTAGAATGCGTACGTTATGACGGCTCAGTCTATTTGGAGCTGCTTTACTTCGTTCCATTTGCTTAGTCAATGTTTGTAAGATAAAAAGCTAAAAGGTTTGCTTGTCATAACTTATGGGTCATTTGTTGGCTCCTTGGCGAAAAATTACGAAGCCTCTTCGGCAATTTTTCGTTCATTTTCGGTTTTAGCCTCGCACTTCGTGAATAACCTTCGTAAATGCATACTAATGACACTGTTCCGCCGAAGTGGCGAAATGTCGCTTAACTTATTTCCACGTTATATCGACAAATGGCACAAAATGTACAACTTAGTTGGAAAAAAGATCCTATGGTACAAAATAAAATTAGTAGTTTGCAAATAAAGCGCAGGATTTCAAGGATTCAAGAGGATTACAGTTAAGCTTGAAATGAAAGTTGAATTTGTTTGCTGTAGAGGCGGTGTCAACGTCGCACTTATCTGAAACCAAAATGCGTTTGTTATAATGGCTCTGTCTATATTAAGCTGCTTTACTTCGTTGCATTTGCTAAGTTAATGTTTGTAAAATGGAAAAAATAAATTGTTTGTCATAACTTATCAGTCATTTGTTGGCTCCTGGGAGAAACATTACGGAGCCTCTTCGTCAATATTAATTAGTTATACATATTAAATTAGTTAAACGTAATTTAAATTTTTTGTCTTCATATTGAATTGTATTGTTTTTTATGTGTTATTTAATATTTTCAATATTATTGTAGTTTATACCAGATGAAGAGCCACCTTTGTGAAAACGCTGATATTAAACCATTATTTTATTTATTTATTTATTTCGGGCATTTTTGGTTTTAGCCATCGCACTTCGTGAATACTCTTCGTAAATGCATAGTAATGACACTGTCCCGCCAAAATGACAAATGTCCCTTAGCTTATTTCCACGTTATATCGCCAAATGGCACAAAATATACAACTTGGTTGGATAAAAATATCTCAAAGTACAAAACAAAAGAAGTAGTTTATTGCTAAATCGCAGGATTGCAAGGATTGAAGTGGATTACAGTTTAGCTGGAAATCAAGGTTTTCTTTGTTTGCTGGAGAGGCAGGGTCAATCATAACATTTATCTGAAACCAGAATGCGTACGTTATAACAGCTCAGTCTATTTTGAGCTGCTTTACTTCATTCCATTTGGTTAGTCAATGTTTGTAAGATAGAAAGCTAAAAGGTTTGCAGGTCATAACTTATGAGTAAATTGTTGGCTCCCAGGAGAAAAATTACGGAGCCTCTTCTGCCATTTTTCGTTAATTTTCGGTTTTAGCCTCGCACTTCGTGAATACTCTTCGTAAATGCATATTGATGGAATGTCTCGCCGAAATGGCAATTTGTGGCTTAGCTGATTTCCACTTTACATCGCCAAATGGCACAAAATATACAACTTGGTTGGATAAAAATATTCTATACTACAAAATAAAAGTAGTCTTTTAGGTCTCAAAAAATATGTTTTTTCCTAGCCATTTTCAATGATGTCATAATGACGTCACAATGAGACATCGACACTGTCAATCTACTAACCTTATAATTTTGTACTATCTGCTAAATTTAAAGTCTAAAGCGGTAATACTTTAGGAGTTATGATGGGGTACGTTTTAAGACATATCAGTGTCCGTACATGAAGCTGGTCATCACAGCAGGGACAAGCCATGGAGCAGTGAGTACACGCTCTTTTGTGCTCCGCATTTGTACTCTATTTAGACCTTTTTAAGACTATCACGACCAAACCAACTATCAAACTATGACTATGATATAAGGACCTAGTGCTACTCTAGGAAACTATTTTCCCAACCGAAAGTGTTTGCTTTTGCGTAGTCAGCAGTTTATCTTTAGATATTTAACCCTCCCCTCAAGAAATCACTTTATGGCTTTTAGAGACAAAGGACGAGGGTTTATCTATACTTTTATGATAGATGTAGTTGATACAGCAGGAAAGGAACACTTTGGTGTAAGTTTCGCGTGAATTCATCATTGTGCTCAGGAGTAATTAATAACTGAATAATTAATTAGCTGCAAATTTCAGCCGTTAATAACATCGTCAGATCTTGTGTCTATGGCAGCGTTTATATCAATCGAGTTAGATCCCAAAGTGATCTAACGGTGTAACTAAAGTCAAGGAAACAGCTTCTAAAACGTGCGAGTTATTAACAGTTGAATTTTGTCCAATATGGCGGACCCAAAAGTGCGTCAAACATGCAAACGAGGCTATAGTTTGAACGTTAATATCTCTGATGGCATTTTATCACACTTCGTCAAATTCGCAAGATATATACAACGACTTTAATAGTATTTGCCAATACACTCGACGTTATTATCGACTCAACGGTTTGTTTCTAGCCTTGTTTACAAGTTTTTCAAACATGGACACGAGGCTACAAATTGATCGTTAATTTCTCTGAGGGGATTACATCAAACAAATTCAAATTTGCAGGATATATATGATGATATGATATGATATGATGATATGATATGATATGATATGATATGATATGATATAATATGATATATGATATGATATGATATGATATGATATGATATGATATGATATAATATAATATAATATAATATAATATAATATAATATAATATCATGCTTATAATGGTGACCAAGCAGCGAAGGATGTCTTGAAGGTAAAAAGACAGAGTACCGTACAACAAGGACAAAGACATTAACTGGAACACGTTTCGCTCCGATTATCGCCACTGTGCAGTTCTTTACCAAGCAGCGGATGCTTTGAGCCTCGAAATGCTACAAAGGTGCGCCTAACGGGCCTTGGGGTGCATGTCCTGGATCTCTCAGCAACGAGATATTGATGACCTAGCCTCGAGGGTGGTACAAAGGTGCGCCAAACGGGCCTTGGGGTGCATGTCGATGATCTCTCAGCAATGACAGATTGATGACCAAGCCTCAAGAGCCCTTGACACTGAGACATTTTATGGAATGTACAAGTTAACGCTAGACTGTGCGCCAGAAAAGTTTCACTTAAACGAAGATCAAACAGGTGGCGATGCAGATAAGGACATTGAGAGAGACGAGGAAGAGAAGAAGTCCAGGAAAAGAAAAGCCACACCAACAGACAGTGAGAGCGACTACGAACCTGTAAAGAAGGCAAAGGAGAAAACAGCAAGTGCCCTTACAACAGACAGCGAGAGCGATTTCCAAGCGCCCGTAAAGAAAACGAAAACGAAAACAGCAAGTCCCCTGAAGATCGATGACGAAGCGCCCGTAAAGAAAACGAAAAAGGAAAACAACAAGTCCCCTGAAGAGCGACAGCGAGCAGAACAAAAGAAGCCATCATAACGAGAGGATGTGTAAAATAACAGGCTGCTTCTCTTACGGCTACAACCTTCAACGTCATATACAAATGCACGTGAGAAAGGGCGGCATAGAAGAGGAAAACATTCCCCGTTTGATCTAGCTCATTTGAGGCCAGTTCGACGATTTTGAGATCTGGTGTGCTCAAAAATGAGATTTTGCCAAAACTTGCTCCGCACGGCGCGAAACGTACGTTTTGTGCATTTTTCACAGAAATGCACTGTTTTCGCTTTTTTGCGATGATTTGAGGTCAGGAATACGATCTTGAGTTCTGGTTAGCTCAAAAGTGAGATTTTGGCAAAACTTGCTCCGCACGGCCCGAAAAGCACGTTTTGTTCATTTTTCATAGAAATGCACTATTTTCGCTTTTTTGCGATGATTTGAGGTCAGGACGACGATTTTGAGATCTGGTGAGCTCAAAAGTGAGATTTTGCCAAAACCTTGCTCCGCACGGCCCCAAACGCACGTTTTGTGCACTTTTCATAGAAATGTACTGTTTCGCGTTTTCGCGATGATTTGAGACCAGAACGACGATTTTGAGATATAGTGAGCTCAAAAGTGAGATTTTGCCCAAACTTGCTCCGCAGGACCCGAAACGTACGTTTTGTTCATTTTTCATAGAAATGCACTGTTTTCGCTTTTTTGCGACGTATTGAGGTCAAGAAGACGATTTTGAGATCTGGTGAGCTCAAAAATGAGATTTTGCCAAAACTTGCTCCGCACGGCCCGAAACACACGTTTTGTGCACTTTTCATAGAAATGCACTGTTTTCGCTTTTTTGCGATGATTTGAGGTCGGGACGACGATTTTGAGATCTGGTGAGCTCAAAAGTGAGGTTTTGGCAAAACTTGCTCCGCACGACCCGAAACACGCGTTTTGTGCACTTTTCATAGAAATGCACTGTTTTCGCTTTTTTGCGATGATTTGAGGTCGGGACGACGATTTTGAGATCTGGTGAGCTCAAAAATGAGATTTTGCCAAACCTTGCTCCGCACGGCCCGAAACGTACGTTTTGTGCATTTTTCATAGAAATGCATCAATTTTGCTTTTTTTGATGATTTGAGGTCAGGACGACGATTTTGAGATCTGGTGAGCTCAAAAGTGAGATTTTGCCAAAACTTGCCTTGCACGGCCCGAAAAGCACGTTTTGTGCACTTTTCATAGAAATGCATTAATTTTGCTTTTTTGCGATGATTTGAGGTCAGGACGACGATTTTGAGATCTGGTGAGCTCAAAAATGAGATTTTGCCAAAACTTGCTCCGCACGGCCCGAAACGTACGTTTTGTGCATTTTTCAGAGAAATGCACTGTTTTCGCTTTTTTGCGACGTATTGAGGTCAAGAATACGATTTTGAGATCTGGTGAGCTCAAAAATGAGATTTTGGCAAAACTTGCTCCGCACGGCCCGAAACACACGTTTTGTGCACTTTTCATAGAAATGCATTAATTTTGCTTTTTTGCGATGATTTGAGGCCAGGACGACGATTTTGAGATCTGGTGAGCTCAAAAGTGAGATTTTGCCAAAACTTGCTCCGCACGGCGCGAAACGTACGTTTTGTGCATTTTTCACAGAAATGCACTGTTTTCGCTTTTTTGCGATGATTTGAGGTCAGGAATACGATCTTGAGTTCTGGTTAGCTCAAAAGTGAGATTTTGGCAAAACTTGCTCCGCACGGCCCGAAAAGCACGTTTTGTTCATTTTTCATAGAAATGCACTATTTTCGCTTTTTTGCGATGATTTGAGGTCAGGACGACGATTTTGAGATCTGGTGAGCTCAAAAGTGAGATTTTGCCAAAACCTTGCTCCGCACGGCCCCAAACGCACGTTTTGTGCACTTTTCATAGAAATGTACTGTTTCGCGTTTTCGCGATGATTTGAGACCAGAACGACGATTTTGAGATATAGTGAGCTCAAAAGTGAGATTTTGCCCAAACTTGCTCCGCAGGACCCGAAACGTACGTTTTGTTCATTTTTCATAGAAATGCACTGTTTTCGCTTTTTTGCGATAATTGGATGTCAGGAATACGATTTTGAGCTTTGGTTAACTCAAAAATGAGATTTTGGCAAAACTTGCTCCGCACGGCCCGAAAAGCACGTTTTGTGCACTTTTCATAGAAATGCACTATTTTCGATTTTTTGCGATGATTTGAGGTCAACGACGATTTTGAGATCTGGTGAGCCCAAAAGTGAGATTTTGCCAAAACTTGCTCCGCACGGCCCCAAACGTGCGTTTTGTGCATTTTTCATAGAATTGCACTGTTTTTGCTTTTTGGCGATGATTTGAGACCAGTTCGACGGTTTTGAGATCTGGCGAGCTCAAAATTAAGATTTCGCCAAGACTTGCTCCGCACGGCCCGAAACGGACGTTTTGTGCATTTTTCATAGCAATGCACTGTTTTCGCTTTTTTGCGATGATTTGAGGTCAGGACGACGATTTTGCGATCTGGTGAGCTCAAAATTAAGATTTCGCCAAGACTTGCTCCGCACGGCCCGAAACGCACGTTTTGTGCTTTTTTCATAGAAATGCACTGTTTCGCGTTTTGGCGATGATTTGGGACCAGAACGACGATTTTGAGATCTAGTGAGCTCAAAAGTGAGATTTTCCCCAAACTTGCTCCGCACGGCCCGAAACGTACGTTTTGTGCATTTTTCAGAGAAATGCACTGTTTTCGCTTTTTAGCGATAATTGGATGTCAGGAATACGATATTGAGCTTTGGTTAACTCAAAAATGAGATTTTGGCAAAACTTGCTCCGCACGGCCCGAGAAGCACGTTTTGTGCACTTTTCATAGAAATGCACTGTTTTCGCTCTTTTGCGATGATTTCAGACCAGTTCGACGATTTTGAGATCTGGCGAGCTCAAAAGTGAGATTTTGCCAAAACTTGCTCCGCACGGCCCGAAACGCACGTTTTGTGCTTTTTTCATAGAAATGCACTGTTTCGCGTTTTGGCGATGATTTGGGACCAGAACGACGACTTTGAGATCTAGTGAGCTCAAAAGTGAGATTTTCCCCAAACTTGCTCCGCACGGCCCGAAACGTACGTTTTGTGCATTTTTCAGAGAAATGCACTGTTTTCGCTTTTTAGCGATAATTGGATGTCAGGAATACGATTTTGAGCTTTGGTTAACTCAAAAATGAGATTTTGGCAAAACTTGCTCCGCACGGCCCGAAAAGCACGTTTTGTGCACTTTTCATAGAAATGCACTATTTTCGATTTTTTGCGACGTATTGAGGTCAAGAATACGATTTTGAGATCTGTTGAGCTCAAAAATGAGATTTTGGCAAAACTTGCTCCGCACGGCCCGAGAAGCACGTTTTGTGCACTTTTCATAGAAATGCACTGTTTTCGCTCTTTTGCGATGATTTGAGGCCAGGAAGACGATTTTGAGATCAGGTGAGCTCAAAAGTGAAATTTTGCCAAAACTTGCTCCGCACGGCCCCAAACGTGCGTTTTGTGCATTTTTCATAGAAATGCACTGTTTTCGCTTTTTGGCGATGATTTGAGACCAGTTCGACGGTTTTGAGATCTGGCGAGCTCAAAATTAAGATTTCGCCAAGACTTGCTCCGCACGGCCCGAAACGGACGTTTTGTGCATTTTTCATAGCAATGCACTGTTTTCGCTTTTTTGCGATGATTTGAGGTCAGGACGACGATTTTGCGATCTGGTGAGCTCAAAATTAAGATTTCGCCAAGACTTGCTCCGCACGGCCCGAAACGGACGTTTTGTTCATTTTTCATTGAAATGCACTGTTTTCGCTTTTTTGCGACGTATTGAGGTCAAGAATACGATTTTGAGATCTGTTGAGCTCAAAAATGAGATTTTGGCAAAACTTGCTCCGCACGGCCCGAGAAGCACGTTTTGTGCACTTTTCATAGAAATGCACTGTTTTCGCTCTTTTGCGATGATTTGAGACCAGTTCGACGATTTTGAGATCTGGCGAGCTCAAAAGTGAGATTTTGCCAAAACTTGCTCCGCACGGCCCGAGAAATGAGTTTTGAGATCTGGCGAGCTCAAAAGTGAGATTTTGCCAAAACTTGCTCCGCACGGCCCGAAACGCACGTTTTGTGCTTTTTTCATAGAAATGCACTGTTTCGCGTTTTGGCGATGATTTGAGACCAGAACGACCATTTTGAGATCTAGTGAGCTCAAAAGTGAGATTTTCCCCAAACTTGCTCCGCACGGCCCGAAACGTACGTTTTGTGCATTTTTCAGAGAAATGCACTGTTTTCGCTTTTTTGCGATAATTGGATGTCAGGAATACGATCTTGAGCTTTGGTTAACTCAAAAATGATGGGATGTGTAATTATTTGCGCAAGGGCACGATGGCACGAGCATGGCGAGAGAAGTACAAAATACTTTCTAAATTTATGGAAGGTAATCACGTCAAAAAACATATAAGAAAACTATTAATAAGTGGTGCCATTACATCTGATCCTTTTGGGATACTGAACGAATAAAAACGATTTTACCATAGCTTTTACCAATCAAACGTAACGGATGAGGATAAAGAAAATGGAAACGAATTTTTTAATAATTTGAATATACGAAGATTATCAGAAGAACATATTAAACAATCTTGTGAAGGAGAAATATTTGTTGAAGAAATTACAGCCATTCTTAATAGTTTTGAGAGTAACAAATCTCCTGGTAATGATGGAATACTAATAGAATTTTACAAAAGTTTTATGATCCATTTGAGGAATGTGCGAGGGAGTGTTTCAACCACGGCGAAATGTCTAGCTCTCAAAGAAAAGCAATTATAACTCTTATAGAAAAGCAACATAAATATCGATTTCTCATTGAAAATTGGAGGCCAATCTCTCTTATTAACGTGGATGCAAAACTAATTTCAAAAGTGATTGTGATTGTGATTGTGATTTCTTTACCGAATATCATACATCATAATCAAACAGGTTATGTTGAAGATCGCTATATTGGTGAGACTATTCGATCAATTTTCGATATAATGGCATTTACAGACAGTAAGAATATTCCAGGTATCTTGATTTTCATTGACTTTAAAAAAAGCTTTCGACTCTTAAGAATGGCATTATCTTTTCAGTTGCCTTGAGGCCTTTAATTTTGGCCTCAATTTTATAAATTGGGTCAAAATGTTTTATACGAATATTCAAAGCTGTGTAATAAATAATGGAATGGCATCAGACTATTTTACTTTAGAACGTGGTGTGAGGCAGGGTGATCCCTTGTCCCCCTACCTCTTTATCTTAGCTGTTGAAAGCTTGGCAATCTCCATTCGTCAAAATGTTGATATCAAAGGAATTAAAATAGGAAATTATGAAGCCAAGCTATTGCAATACGCAGACGATAGATACCACAGCAACCCTGTCTGATAAAAATTCTGCAAAAACGCTATTTGAAGAACTAGAAGTATTTCAGAACTTGTGTGGGTTGGAGATAAATAGTTCTAAAACATAAGGAATGTGGATTGGTTCGCTTAAAAGAAAAGAAGAAAAACCGTTTGGTATTAAATGGCCAAGTGAAACCATTAAAGCTTTAGGAACCTTTTTTACATATGACCTATCATTATTTTACGAAAAAAAATTTCAAGAGAAGGTTGACAGCATAAAGCAGCTGACAAATATATGGTCATCTAGAGAACTGTCCATTTATGGTAAAGTAACTATAACCAAATCATTACTTCTTCCAAAACTAGTTTTTATATCTTCGGTTCTTTCACCTCCAAGTAAAATCATCAAACAAGTAGACAGTTTGATTTTCTTCTTTTTATTGAATGGAAAAGATAAAGTAACAAGGCTCTCTTCAATAAACAGTTATGAAGACGGTGGCATTAAAATGACAGATATTGAAAGCTTGGTCAAAGCTGTACGATTAGCTTGGCTAAAACGTATTTTCAGCGATAACGAAAGTACGTGGAAATTCTACTTGTTACATCTCCTACGTAATGTTGGTGGTCTTTTGCTTTTTAAATGTAATTATGCAATGAACGATCTTTTAATCAACTCAGTTTTCTACAGAGAACTTTCAGAATGTTGGTTAGAATTTCGAAATCTCTTTTTAGCTAATAAAGAACGGCTCTGTATAATTTGGAATAACAAAGATATAACAATAGATGGAAAACCAATTTTTTATAAATCTTATGACTCGGGGATACGTATCATTAAAGATCTCTTGTTCAATCTCGACAATATAGAATCCTTTAATGTAATTAATAACATAGTTGAGAAAGCTAATTTTCTTACATGGACAGGTCTTAGGCGGGCAATTCCGTCTTCTTTGAAAATAATAGAGTACACTACCTTTACAGATAATACATAATGCACTGTTTTCGCTTTTTGGCGATGATTTGAAGTCAGTATGACGATTTTGAGATCTGGTGTGCTCAAAAGTAAGATTTTGCTAAAACTTGCTCCGCACGGCCCCAAACGTTCGTTTTGTGCACTTTTCATAGAAATGCACTGTTTTCTCTTTTTTGGTGATGATTTGAGGCCAGTACATCGATTTTGAGATCTGGTTGCTAAAAAGTGAGATTTTGTGAAAACTTGCTCCGCACGGCCCGAAACGTACGTTTTGTGCATTTTTCATAGAAATGCACTGTTTTCGCGTTTTGGCGATGATTTGAGGCCAATGCGACGAGTTTGAGATCCGGTGTGCTCAAAAGTGAAATTTTGCCAAAACTTGCTCCCCACGGCCCGTTACGTACGTTTTGTGCATTTTTCATAGAAATGCACTGTTTTCGCTTTTTTGCGATCATTTGAGTTCAGTACGACGATTTTGAGATCCGGTGAGCTGAAAAGTGAGATTTTGCCAAAAGTTGCTCCGCACGGCCCGAAACGTACGTTTTGTGCATTTTTCATAGAAATGCACTGTTTTCGCTTTTTGCGTTGATTTGAGGCGAGTACGACGATTTTGAGACCTGGTATGCTAAAAAGTGAGATTTTGCCTAAACTTGCTCCGCACGGCCCCAAACGTGCGTTTTGTGCATTTTTCATAGAAATGCACTGTTTTCGCGTTTTGGCGATGATTTGAGGCCAGTGCGACGATTTTCAGATCTGGTGTGCTCGGAAGTAAGATTTTGCCAAAACTTGCTCCGCACGGCCCCAAATGTGCGTTTTGTGCGTTTTCGTGGAAGTGCACTGTTTTCGCTTTTTGGCGATGATTTGAGGTCGGTTTTTTTTTCGCTTTTTGAAGACTTAGATGGTGAAGAAAATATAATCATTGAAGGTGATTTTAAGGCGGCGTTATGGTACCTAGAAAAATGGTTATAAACAATATTGAATGTTTCCAAAATGAATTGGGCCTTGTTGACGTTTGGAGAATTAAAAATCCGCAATGTAGAAGTTACACTTGGAGCCAAAAATCTCCACCAATTTTCTGTCGTTTAGATTACTGGCTGATATCAAACAACTAACAGGATTTTTTAAGTACAACCGATCATTCCAGCTATAAAAACTGATCATGCAGCAATTGAGTTGAATTGAACCGACTCCAATCAAACCTTAAAGGGGCCCGGCATCTGGAAAATGAACGTCTCTCTTCTTGAAGATCCGAATATCTGGGAGAGTTAAAACAAAATATTCCACTTTGGAAAACAACAGGAAGCGAGAATTTATCAGACAAAAGGTGTATCTGGGATTGGATTAAGTATAATATTCGGAACCATGGTGTTTTGGTCTCGAAAAAGAAAGCCAAAGAAAGATCTGCAAGGGAAAAAACTTACAAGTATACGAGGAAGCAACTAAAAAATTCGAACAGGACCCTTCAGACTCTAACCTAAATACTCTAAATGAAGCAAAAGAAACTCTAGAAAGTTAGTATGAGGAAAAACCAAGGGGTGTGTAATTATTCGCGCAAGGGCACGATGGCACGAGCGTGGCGAGAGAAGTACAAAATACTTCTAAAATTTAGAGAAGGGTAATCACGTCAAAAAACATATAAGAAAACTATTAATAAGTGGTGCCATTACATCTGATCCTTTTGGGATACTGAACGAATAAAAACGGTTTTACCATAGCTTTTACCAATCAAACGTAACAGATGAGGATAAAGAAAATGGAAACGAATTTTGTAATAATTTGAATATAGAAAGATTATCAGAAGAACAAAAACAATCTTGTGAAGGAGAAATATTTCTTGAAGAAATTACAGCCATTCTTAACAGTTTTGAGAGTAACAAATCTCCTGGTAATGATGGAATACTAATAGAAGTTTACAAAAGTTGCTGAGAATTAATTTATGATTCATTTATGGAATGTGCAAGGGAGTGTTTCAACCACGGCGAAATGTCTAGCTCTCAAAGAAAAGCAATTATAACTCTTATAGAAAAGCAACATAAATATCGAACTCTCATTGAAAATTGGAGGCCAATCTCTCTTATTAACGTGGATGCAAAAATAATTTCAAAAGTGATTGCTTTAAGATTAAAGAAAGTTTTACCGAATATCATACATCATAATCAAACAGGTTATGTTGAAGATCGCTATATTGGTGAGACTATTCGATCAATTTTTCGATATAATGGAATTTACAGACAGTAAGAATATTCCAGGTATCTTGATTTTCATTGAGTTAAAAAAAGCTTATCTTAGCTGTTGAAAGCTTGGCAATCTCCATTCGTCAAAATGTTGATATCAAAGGAATTAAAATACGCATACGATACCACAGCAACCCTGTCTGATGAAAATTCTGCAAAAACGCTATTTGAAGAACTAGAAGTATTTAAGAACTTGTGTGGGTTGGAGATAAATAGTTCTAAAACAGAAGGAATGTGGATTGGTTCGCTTAAAAGAAAAGACGAAAAACCGTTAGGTATTAAATGGCCAAGTGAACCCATTAAAGCTTTAGAAACCTTTTTTACATATGACCTATCATTATTTTACGAAAAAAACTTTCAAGAGAAGGTTGACAGCATAAAGCAGCTGACAAATATATGGTCATCTAGAGGACTGTCCATTTATGATTAAGTAACTATAATCAAATCATTACTTCTTCCGAAACTAGTTTTTATATCCTCGGTTCTTTCACTTCCAAGTAAAATCATCAAACAAGTAGACAGTTTGATTTTCTCCTTTTTATAAAATGGAAAGGATAAAGTAACAAGGCTCTCTTCAATAAACAGTTATGAAGACGGTGGCATTAAAATGACAGATATTGAAAGCTTGGTCAAAGCTGTACGATTAGCTTGGGTATAACGTATTTTCAGCGATAACGAAAGTACGCGGAAATTCTACTTGTTTTTTGGTAAAGTAACCATAATCAAATCATTACTTCTTCCAAAACTAGTTTTTATATCTTTGGTTCTTTCACTTCCAAGTAAAATCATGAAACAAGTAGACAGTTTGATTTTCTCCTTTTTATGGAATGGAAAGGATAAAGTAACAAGGCTCTCTTCAATAAACAGTTATGAAGACGGTGGCATTAAAATGACAGATATTGAAAGCTTGGTCAAAGCTGTACGATTAGCTTGGGTAAAACGTATTTTCAGCGATAACGAAAGAACGCGGAAATTCTACTTGTTTTATCTCCTACGTAATGATGGTGGTCTTTTGATTTTTAAATGTAATTATGCAATGGACGATTGTTTAATTAACTCAGCAAAAAGATCCTATAGTACAAAACAAAAGTAGTAGATTAGAGATAAAGCGCAGGGTTGCAAGGATTGAAGTCGATTACGGTTTAGCTGGAAATCAAAGTTGCCTTTGTTTGTCATAACTTAGGAGATATAACGTTCGTTATAACGCCTCAGTTTAGTTTGAGCTTCTTTACTTCGTTGCATTTGCTAAGGTTAATGTTTGTAAGGTGGAAAAATAAGTTGTTTGTTTGTCATATCTTATGAGTCATTTGTTGGCTCCTAGGAGAACAATTACGGAGCCTCTTCGCCAATATTTCGGGCGTTTTCGGTTTTAGCCATCGCACTTCGTGAATACTCTTCGTCAATGCATACTAATGACTCTGTTCCGCCAAAATGGCAAAATGTCGCTTAACTTATTTCCACGTTATATCGCAAAATGGCACAAAATATACAACTTTGTTGGATAAAAAGATCCTTTAGTACAAAACAAAAGTAATAGATTAGAGAAAAAGCGCAGGATTACAAGGATTGAAGTGGATTACAGTTTAGCTGGAAATCAAAGTTGCCTTTGTTTGCTGGAGAGGCAGTGTCAAATCGGGACATTTATCTGAAACTAGAAAGCGTACGTTATGACGGCTCAGTCTATTTGGAGCTGCTTTACTTCGTTCCATTTGCTTAGTCAATGTTTGTAAGATAAAAAGCTAAAAGGTTTGCTTGTCATAACTTATGGGTCATTTGTTGGCTCCTTGGCGAAAAATTACGGAGCCTCTTCGACAATTTTTCGTTAATTTTCGGTTTTAGCCTCGCACTTCGTGAATATCCTTCGTAAATGCATACTAATGACACTGTTCCGCCGAAGTGGCGAAATGTCGCTTAACTTATTTCCACGTTATATCGACAAATGGCACAAAATGTACAACTTAGTTGGATAAAAAGATCCTATAGTACAAAACAAATGTAGTCTTTTAGAGATAAAGCGCAGGATTGCAAGGATTGAAGTGGATTACAGATTTGCTGGAAATCAAAGTTGCCTTTGTTTGCTGTAGAGGCAGTGTCATTCGTCGCATTTATCGGGTCTTTCTGCATGTACCAGTATCCATGAACCACTCATTGTCTTCTATTGTTTGTGAGGTATTGTATTTTTGGTCTTGTTTTGCATTTGTATTATTGTCGTTCTTTGTTCTTTTTGTTTTACGTAATATGTGACCGGTACATGCAGAATCTACTTATTTATCTGAATCCAAAATGCGTGCGTTATAACGGATAGTTTATTTTGAGCTTCTTTACTTCGTTGCATTTGCTAAGTTAATGTTTGTAAGGTGGAAAAATCAATTGTTTGTTTGTCATAACTTATGAGTCATTTGTTGGCTCCTAGGAGAACAATTACGGAGCCTCTTCGTCAATATTTCGGGCATTTTTGGTTTTAGCCGTCGCACTTCGTGAATAGTGTTGGTAAATGCATACTGATGAGATTGTCCCACCAAAATGGCAAAATGTCGCTAAGCTTATTTCCACGTTATATCGCCAAATGGCACAAAATATACAACTTAGTTGAATAAAAAGATCCTAAAGTACAAAATAAAAGTAGACGTTCGGAGACAAAGTGCAGGATTGCAAGGATTGAGGTGGATTACAGTTTAGCTGGTAACCAAAATTGCCTTCGTTTGCTGGAGAGGCAGTGTCAATCGTGACATTTATCTGAAACCAGAATGCGTACGTTATAAGGGCTCGGTCTATTTTGAGCTGTTTTACTTCATTCCATTTGCTTAGTCAATGTTTTGTAAGATAGAAAGCTAAACGGTTTGTTTGTCATAACTTAGGAGATATTTGTTGGCTCCTAGGAGAAAAATTACGGAGCCTCTTCGTCAATATTTCGGGCATTATCGGTTTTAGCCGTCGCACGTCGTGAATACTCTTTGTAAATGCATAGTAATGACACTGTCCCGCCAAAATGTTAAAATGTCGCTTAGCTGATTTCCACGTTATATCGCCAAATGGCACAAAATAAACAACTTGGTTGGATAAAAATATCTCAAAGTACAAAACAAAAGAAGTAGTTTATTGCTAAATCGCAGGATTGCAAGGATTGAAGTGGATTACAGTTTAGCTGGAAATCAAGGTTTTCTTTGTTTGCTGGAGAGGCAGTGTCAATCGTGACATTTATCTGAAACCAGAATGCGTACGTTATAACGGCTCAGTCTATTCTGAGCTGCTTTACTTCATTCCATTTGCTTAGTCAATGTTTTGTAAGATAGAAAGCTAAACGGTTTGCATGTCATAACTTATGAGTAAATTGTTGGCTGCCAGGAGAAAAATTAAGGAGCCTCTTCGTCCATGTTTCGTTAATTTTCGGTTTTAGCCTCGCACTTCGTGAATACTCTTCGTAAATACATATTGATGACAATGTCTCGCCGAAATGGCAATTTGTGGCTTAGCTTATTTCCAGTTTACATCGCCAAATGGCACAAAATATACAACTTGGTTGGATAAAAATATTCCATAGAACAAAATAAAAGTAGTCTTTTAGAGATAAAGCGCAGGATTGCAAGGATTGAAGTGGATTACAGATTTGCTGGAAATCAAAGTTGCCTTTGTTTGCTGTAGAGGCAGAGTCAAACGTCGCATTTATCTGAAACCAAAATGCGTGCGTTATAACGGCTCAGTTTGTTTTGAGATTCTTTACTTCGTTGCATTTGCTAAGTCAATGTTTGTAAGGTGGAAAAATAAATTGTTTGTTTTTTATAACTTATGAGTCATTTGTTGTCTCCTAGGAGAAAAATTACGGAGCCTCTTCGTCAATATTTCGGGCATTTTTGGTTTTAGCCATCGCACTTCGTGAATAGTGTTGGTAAATGCATACTGATGAGATTGTCCCACTGAAATGGCAAAATGTCGCTTAACTTATTTCCACGTTATATCGCAAAATGGCACAAAATATACAACTTTGTTGGATAAAAAGATCCTTTAGTACAAAACAAAAGTAATAGATTAGAGATAAAGCGCAGGATTACAAGGATTGAAGTGGATTACAGTTTAGCTGGAAATCAAAGTTGCCTTTGTTTGCTGGAGAGGCAGTGTCAATCGGGACATTTATCTGAAACTAGAATGCGTACGTTATGACGGCTCAGTCTATTTGGAGCTGCTTTACTTCGTTCCATTTGCTTAGTCAATGTTTGTAAGATAAAAAGCTAAAAGGTTTGCTTGTCATAACTTATGGGTCATTTGTTGGCTCCTTGGCGAAAAATTACGGAGCCTCTTCGGCAATTTTTCGTTAATTTTCGGTTTTAGCCTCGCACTTCGTGAATATCCTTCGTAAATGCATACTAATGACACTGTTCCGCCGAAGTGGCGAAATGTCGCTTAACTTATTTCCACGTTATATCGACAAATGGCACAAAATGTACAACTTAGTTGGATAAAAAGATCCTATAGTACAAAACAAATGTAGTCTTTTAGAGATAAAGCGCAGGATTGCAAGGATTGAAGTGGATTACAGTTTTGCTGGAAATCAAAGTTGCCTTTGTTTGCTGTAGAGGCAGAGTCAATCGTCGCATTTATCTGAAACCAAAATGCGTGCGTTATAACGGCTCAGTTTATTTTGAGATTCTTTACTTCGTTGCATTTGCTAAGTCAATGTTTGTAAGGTGGAAAAATAAATTGTTTGTTTCTTATAACTTATGAGTCATTTGTTGGCTCCTAGGAGAAAAATTACGGAGCCTCTTCGTCAGTATTTCGGGCATTTTCGGTTTTAGCCATCGCACCTCGTGAATACTCTTTGTAAATGCATACTAATGACACTCTTCCGTCGAAATGGGAATTTGTGGCTTAGCTTATTTCCACATTACATCACCAAATGGCACAAAATATACAACTTGGTTGGAGAAAAATATTCCATAGTACAAAATAAAAGTACTCTTTTAGAGATAAAGCGCAGGATTGCAAGGATTGAAGTGGATTACAGTTTTGCTGGAAATCAAAGTTGCCTTTGTTTGCTGTAGAGGCAGTGTCAATCGTCGCATTTATCGGGTCTTTCTGCATGTACCGGTATCCATGAACCACTCATTGTTTTCTATTGTTTGTGAGGTATTGTATTTTTGGTTTTGTTTTGCATTTGTATTATTGTCGTTCTTTGTTCTTTTTGTTTTACGTAATATGTGACCGGTACATGCAGAATCTACTTATTTATCTGAATCCAAAATGCGTGCGTTATAACGGCTCAGTTTATTTTGAGCTTATTTACTTCGTTGCATTTGCTAAGTTAATGTTTGTAAGGTGGAAAAATCAATTGTTTGTTTGTCATAACTTATGAGTCATTTGTTGGCTCCAAGGAGAACAATTACGGAAGCTCTTCGTCAATATTTCGGGTATTTTTGGTTTTAGCCGTCGCACTTCGTGAATAGTGTTTTTTTTTTTTTTAATAAGTTTTATTGATTTCAACTAATTACAACTTTAACACTGATTAAACACTAATTACACTAATTTAAACACTAATTACACTAATTACAACTTAAACACTAGAAATATATTTCCAAGTACTACAGTGCAATTGAAATACAATTCAGAGCAATTCATCACTTACAATTACAAAATTTATGTAAAAGGGTTATTTATCTTAAGCGATTTGCAATACTTTCGAAAACTATTCTGAAATTCTTTTACTACAAGATTATTATCCCACACTTTATTAGATATAATATAATGTCTCAAGTATATGATAAAATGATTTTCTATAAGTTTTTTATAATCAGTTTTTAAATGTTCTATATTGTTAGTTGCAGATCCAAAGAGAAGATAGTGGTTATTTAATTCGAAACTTTGGTTTGTCTCCGGTTCAAACCAATTGGATATACTAGAAATAAAATCTATCACTATTGGACACTGAAAAAGACAATGTTCTATAGAGTCTTCTTGTGCACAATATATACACTTTGCGTCGGAAACAATACTACAGAATTCCAGTTCTTTTTTGGTGAAGATAATGCGGTGCAATAATTTAAAAGTTGTTTGTATAACTTTTGTATCTTGACAAATACTTCTAGTCAATTTTAAACTGTTTTCACACTCTTTTGTGACATCCCTACTAAAGTAATTCGACCATTTTCGAAATCCTGTTGGACGCACATATTTTGCTTCAATAAACAACAAATAGTAGTCCTTACACTTCATTTTTAATAGATCTATTTCAAAGTCTGGGCCTAAGGCTACAAGCCTTCCTGTCTTAAGGTTCTCTTTATCTATATCAATATTTTTCGCTAAAATAAAAAGACGTTTTGGAATCGCTGATAACATCTGATAAAAATGAAGAAAGCTTGACTTAATATTTTTGTACTTTTTAATAAAATCTTTGTATGTCATTACTGTGCCATCCTCTTTCAGTAAGTCGTGAACGGTAACAACATTGTTATCGAACCAAGACTTCCAAAATACCGACTTTTTATCAATGAGGATAAGTGTGTTGTTAAATAAAACATATTTTGCTCTATTTTCTTTATCATAAAGATATTTCAATTCTTTAAAATATAATAACATATTCCTATAAAATGCTGGTATTTGTTTATCTAAACTTTTACCATCGTAGTTGCATTTAAGTAAGAATTCAATTCCTCCATATTTGTCAAAATAGTATTGAGGGATTATCCTCCAATTGCCAGGTTTATTCACCACAAGACGTCTTATCCAGTTCAATCTCAATGCTTTATCCATAAGGAAAATATTTGGCAACTTAAGGCCCCCTCTATCGATAGTTTGATACAGCACATCTCTTTTTATCTTATCCGGTTTGTTCTTCCAAATGAATTTAAAAATTAGTTTATTTACTTTTTCTAATTCAGACTTTGGAGCTTCCAACATAGACATGGAGTACACAATTGGGCTAATTCCAAGTGCTTTTGTTATAACTGCTTTTCCAAAAACAGTTAAGTCCCTACTGCGCCACATATCAAGTACTGTTTGTATTTTTTGAACTTTAATCGTAAAGTTCTTTTTCAAGTTTTTCAGTTTATCGTATGAGTGGAAGGTTCCAAGGATGCGGATTGGATCATCAGTCCAATTTAAATTGAGAGGTTTAGCTTTACAATTTTTATCTTTTCCTAACCAAACCGCTTTAGTTTTCCGTTCATTCAAACACAGCCCTGATATCTTCCCAAATTTTTGTAATAGAATAAGTGCATTATTCACGGATAAGATATCTGCGCAAAATAGAGTCGTATCATCAGCAAATTGAGTTAGCTTGATCTCTTCGTTTAAAATCTCAATCCCTTTAATGTTTTCTTCTCCTCTAATTTTATGTGCTAATATCTCCGCACAAAGAATAAAAAGGTAAGGAGATAGAGGACAACCTTGTCTCGCACCTCTACTTACCTGAAAGAAATTTGTCATAAATCCATTATTTAAGACCGCTGTTTGGATATTCTGATAGAATATTGACACCCATCGTATTATGTTATCGCCAAAATTAAACTTAATCATAGAAAGCTTAATAAAAAGCCATTCTAAAGAATCAAAGGCCTTTTTAAAATCTATAGCAACCATTATACCAGTACTGTTACAGTTATCCAGATAGTCCATCACATCCTGTATAAGTCGGACATTCTCACCGATAAATCGATCTTTAACAAAACCCGTTTGATCTTCATGGATTAGCACAGGTAGAAGAGTTTCTATTCTCTTTGCAATTACTTTTGCTATTATTTTATAATCCATATTTAGAAGTGTTATAGGCCTCCAATTTTCAAGTATGAGAAGATATTCATCATCTTTGGGGATGAGGGTAATAACACCTCTCCTTTGCGAAATTGATAACTCACCTATATTAAAGGCTGCATTATAACTATTCATTAAATCCTCGCCTATAATATCAAAGAAGGTTTCATAGAACTCTTTTGTAAATCCATCACAGCCAGGAGTCTTATTAGAATTAAACGTTTTTAGAATTTCCTTACACTCTTCTTTAGTAACTGGATGTTCTACACTTTCACGTTGTTCGTCTGTTAACCGAGGTATATCTAGGTCTTCTATAAATTCATTAAATTTATCTTCATCCAACAGGTCTTTAGATGTATACAACTTTTCATAAAAAAGTTGGATTCGATTTAAAATCTCTTTTTCATCTACTAGAATTTTATCATCCTCGACTTTTAACTCTGCAATAATCTTTCTATTATAATTCCGCTTTTCAAGATTAAGAAAATATTTAGTAGGTTTTTCTCCTTGCTCATTCCATCTTACCTTACAACGAAAGATGGATCGTTCTCCCTTAATTTTGTAAATTTCCTCGAGTTCTTCTTTTAGCTTAGTGTAATTATCCAGTTCTACCGAATCAATACCAAAATCACATAATCTATTATCTAGGAGATTTAAAGATTCTTGCACTTCTCTCTCTCTTTGTCTAATCCGGATATTTTTTTGCTTAGAAAATTTTATCGTAAGACTCCTTATTTCCATTTTGATTAATTCCCAGAGAAGCTGGGGATTTTTAACTTCTTCATATTTTAACTTAATGTGATTAAATTCTCGATGGACTTTTTCAAGATACTCTTCATCTTCTAATAATGTGTTATTAAACTTCCACGTTCCTGGACCTCTCAGCTTTTCTACACTAAGTTTCAACTGTAAACCAACAGCTTTATGGTCTGAACGTACGGGTATTCTAATGCTCGTTTTAGTGATACATTGTTTTAATTTATTTGAAATTAAGAAGAAATCTAACCGACTCTTGGATTTATATTGTTTAGACTCATAAGTAAACATCTTCTTTTTGGGATGAAGATCTCGCATAATATCAATCAGATCAAGCTCTTTCATTGCAGAAATAATATTATCTCTGTAAGAAGATGGCGCCCATTTGCGCAGACCTTGTTTATCTATTTTATTTAAGGTTGCATTCCAGTCTCCTCCTATTATCAACGACTCGATGTAAGCTTTACTCATAATCAAGGTAACTAAGTTATTCAGGAAAGCATTCTGTTCCACGTTGTCAGTTGGCGCATAAATATTGCACAATGAAAACCATTGCTTATTTACACTAACATTAATTAACACTACTCGCCCATCTGAGTCACTATATTCATTGCCCAGTGAAATATCCAAATCTGGTTTAAGCAGAATACAAGCACCTTTAGAATGAGTAGTTCCATGTGTAAAAAATATTCTACCACCCCATTCGGAGCTCCAAATTTTCTCATCTTGTTTTTGACAATATGTTTCCTGCAAGTAATAGACTTCACACTTTTGGTCTTTCAAGTATGCAAATACGCTTTTTCTTTTAACTCTTTCCCTCAGTCCCCTGACATTTAGTGATAACAGCTTTAATTTACCAAACGATTCCTTCATGCTCCAGGCAATGCGTGATATTCAAATTAGGTAACGAAATAATTACTTGTACTATTTGTAATTCCCAAGGCATTAAAACAGAAATAAAATAAAATAAATCAATATAAACACAGAAATACATACAAAATACAACAGCCACAACAAAAAATACTATATAAAGAACGTATACAACTACATTAAACACCCTAAACATAAAAAAAAATAAAATATACTTCGTACGAGCGGTCTCCGGTTACAACAGGTCGTATTCCTTGTCTCCTCTTCTAGATTGAGTTCTTACAGTTCCTTGATATCGTCTTTCGAAAACATTTGACGTGGACTCCCGGTTGGAGAGGTTTTAATAAAGATCTTGCCATCGAGTGACCACACTTTTTCTATTTTCCTGTTCTTTCGTTTCTCCACCGCCAAGCTCATCATTTCTTTACGATACGGAGTTAAATTTTCATTGATGAAAATTCGCTTCGGGCGATCCGTGGTTTCCGCGGCGCAACCAGGGAATATATCTCCGACAGATACATTTTTTAGCTTAGTACGGGCCTTGTACAACCTGGATTTAATTTTATGGTTTATGAACTTCGCTAGCACCGGTTTATCTCCTCGCTTCCGCTTTACCCAATGAGAAATTTCAATGTCATCTTCCTTTATTGAAACATCAACCGCTTCAGCTATCTTGCAAACTATTTGGTCGGTCGACATATCTATTTCTTCTGGAAAACCGCAAAATTCCAACGAATTTTTCCTGGAATACTGTTCAAGGTTATCCAAGCTAATTTGAAGTTCCTCCAGTTCTTCAGAGTGCTCTTTAACATAGCTACTTGTTTTGTTGAGTTTTATTTCCAGTGATGCCACGTATCTATTTTGTGCTATCAGTTCTTGTTTAAGCTTGGAAACTTCTTGCCTGTTTCTTTCGACATTATTTTTTAACTCGGCAACATCAGTAGTCAATTGAAAGGTAGTTTTTAGAAGCGCTGTGGTAGTACCTTGGACCTCAGTCAAAAGCTGGAAGATATCTTTTAAGGTCGGCTCGTCGTCTGTCTCAGAATAGGAAGACATGTTGGAAGCTTCGACACGCGCTGTCTTATTTTCTGGAGAAAGTTTCTCTTCGAAGGAACCACGGTCTGTTCGTTTTTTCGTATTTTCCATGTGCTATGAACATATATTACTACATTTAAAGTGCTTGAGAATTATATGTGTAGTTAATATCACATTTTGAGAAGAAAGGATACGGAGCTCCTTTACACACGTCTGATCATCGCGTCGTACCCACGTGAACACGTGAATAGTGTTGGTAAATGCATACTGATGAGATTGTCCCACCGAAATGGCAAAATGTCGCTAAGCTTATTTCCACGTTATATCTCCAAATGGCACAAAATATACAACTTAGTTGGATAAAAAGATCCTATAGTACAAAATAAAGTAGACGTTTGGAGACAAAGTGCAGGATTGCAAGGATTGAAGTGGATTACAGTTTAGCTGGTAACCAAAATTGCCTTCGTTTGCTGGAGAGGCAGTGTCAATCGTGACATTTATCTGAAACGAGAATGCGTACGTTATAAGGGCTCGGTCTATTTTGAGCTGCTTTACTTCATTCCATTTGCTTAGTCAATGTTTTGTAAGATAGAAAGCTAAACGGTTTGTTTGTCATAACTTAGGAGATATTTGTTGGCTCCTAGGAGAAAAATTACGGAGCCTCTTCGTCAATATTTCGGGCATTATCGGTTTTAGCCGTCGCACGTCGTGAATACTCTTTGTAAATGCATAGTAATGACACTGTCCCGCCAAAATGTTAAAATGTCGCTTAGCTTATTTCCACGTTATATCGCGAAATGGCACAAAATAAACAACTTGGTTGGATAAAAATATCTCAAAGCACAAAACAAAAGAAGTAGTTTATTGCTAAATCGCAGGATTGCAAGGATTGAAGTGGATTACAGTTTTGCTGGAAATCAAAGTTGCCTTTGTTTGCTGTAGAGGCAGAGTCAATCGTCGCATTTATCTGAAACCAAAATGCGTGCGTTATAACGGCTCAGTTTGTTTCGAGATTCTTTACTTCGTTGCATTTGCTAAGTCAATGTTTGTAAGGTGGAAAAATAAATTGTTTGTTTGTTATAACTTATGAGTCATTTGTTGGCTCCTAGGAGAAAAATTACCTAGCCTCTTCGTCAATATTTCGGGCATTTTCGGTTTTAGCCATCGCACTTCGTGAATACTCTTCGCAAATGCATACTAATGACACTGTTCCGTCGAAATGGCAATTTGTGGCTTAGCTTATTTCCACATTACATCGCCAAATGGCACAAAATATGCAACTTGGTTGGAGAAAAATATTCCATAGTACAAAATAAAAGTACTCTTTTAGAGATAAAGCGCAGGATTGCAAGGATTGAAGTGGATTACAGATTTGCTGGAAATCAAAGTTGCCTTTGTTTGCTGTAGAGGCAGAGTCAATCGTCGCATTTATCTGAAACCAAAATGCGTGCGTTATAACGGCTCAGTTTGTTTTGAGATTCTTTACTTCGTTGCATTTGCTAAGTCAATGTTTGTAAGGTGGAAAAATAAGTTGTTTTTTGTCATATCTTATGGGTCATTTGTTGGCTCCTAGGAGAACAATTACGGAGCCTCTTCGTCAATATTTCGGGCGTTTTCGGTTTTAGCCATCGCACTTCGTGAATACGCTTCGTCAATGCATACTAATGACTCTGTTCCGCCAAAATGGCAAAATGTCGCTTAACTTATTTCCACGTTATATCGCAAAATGGCACAAAATATACAATTTTGTTGGATAAAAAGATCCTTTAGTACAAAACAAAAGTAATGGATTAGAGATAAAGCGCAGGATTACAAGGATTGAAGTGGATTACAGTTTAGCTGGAAATCAAAGTTGCCTTTGTTTGCTGGAGAGGCAGTGTCAATCGGGACATTTATCTGAAACTAGAATGCGTACGTTATGACGGCTCAGTCTATTTGGAGCTGCTTTACTTCGTTCCATTTGCTTAGTCAATGTTTGTAAGATAAAAAGCTAAAAGGTTTGCTTGTCATAACTTATGGGTCATTTGTTGGCACTGTTTTCGCTTTTTAGCGGTGATTTGAGACCAGTTCGACGATTTTGAGATCTGGCGAGCTCAAAAGTGAGATTTTGGCAAAACTTGCTCCGCACGGCCCGAAAAGCACGTTTTGTGCTTTTTTCATAGAAATGCACTGTTTCGCGTTTTGGCGATGATTTGAGGTCAGTACGACGATTTTGAGATCTGGTGAGCTCAAAAGTGAGATTTTGCCAAAACTTGCTCCGCACGGCCCGAGACACACGTTTTGTGCACTTTTCATAGAAATGCACTGTTTTCGCTTTTTTGCGATGATTTGAGGTCAGGACGACGATTTTGAGATCTGGTGAGCTCAAAAGTGAGATTTTGCCAAAACTTGCCTTGCACGGCCCGAAAAGCACGTTTTGTGCACTTTTCATAGAAATGCACTATTTTCGATTTTTTGCGATGATTTGAGGTCAGGACGACGATTTTGAGATCTGGTGAGCCCAAAAGTGAGATTTTGCCAAAACTTGCGCCGCACGGCCCCAAACGTGCGTTTTGTGCATTTTTCATAGAAATGCACTGTTTTCGCTTTTTGGCGATGATTTGAGATTGAGATCTGGCGAGCTCAAAAGTGAGATTTTGCCAAAACTTGCTCCGCACGGCCCGAAACGCACGTTTTGTGCTTTTTTCATAGAAATGCACTGTTTCGCGTTTTGGCGATGATTTGAGACCAGAACGACGATTTTGAGATCTAGTGAGCTCAAAAGTGACATTTTCCCCAAACTTGCTCCGCACGGCCCGAAACGTACGTTTTGTGCATTTTTCAGAGAAATGCACTGTTTTCGCTTTTTTGCGATAATTGGATGTCAGGAATACGATCTTGAGCTTTGGTTAACTCAAAAATGATGGGATGTGTAATTATTTGCGCAAGGGCACGATGGCACGAGCATGGCGAGAGAAGTACAAAATACTTTCTAAATTTATGGAAGGTAATCACGTCAAAAAACATATAAGAAAACTATTAATAAGTGGTGCCATTACATCTGATCCTTTTGGGATACTGAACGAATAAAAACGATTTTACCATAGCTTTTACCAATCAAACGTAACGGATGAGGATAAAGGAAATGGAAACGAATTTTTTAATAATTTGAATATACGAAGATTATCAGAAGAACAAAAACAATCTTGTGAAGGAGAAATATTTGTTGAAGAAATTACAGCCATTCTTAATAGTTTTGAGAGTAACAAATCTCCTGGTAATGATGGAATACTAATAGAATTTTACAAAAGTTTTATGATCCATTTGAGGAATGTGCGAGGGAGTGTTTCAACCACGGCGAAATGTCTAGCTCTCAAAGAAAAGCAATTATAACTCTTATAGAAAAGCAACATAAATATCGATTTCTCATTGAAAATTGGAGGCCAATCTCTCTTATTAACGTGGATGCAAAACTAATTTCAAAAGTGATTGTGATTGTGATTGTGATTTCTTTACCGAATATCATACATCATAATGAAACAGGTTATGTTGAAGATCGCTATATTGGTGAGACTATTCGATCAATTTTCGATATAATGGCATTTACAGACAGTAAGAATATTCCAGGTATCTTGATTTTCATTGACTTTAAAAAAAGCTTTCGACTCTTAAGAATGGCATTATCTTTTCAGTTGCCTTGAGGCCTTTAATTTTGGCCTCAATTTTATAAATTGGGTCAAAATGTTTTATACAAATATTCAAAGCTGTGTAATAAATAATGGAATGGCATCAGACTATTTTACTTTAGAACGTGGTGTGAGGCAGGGTGATCCTTTGTCCCCCTACCTCTTTATCTTAGCTGTTGAAAGCTTGGCAATCTCCATTTGTCAAAATGTTGATATCAAAGGAATTAAAATAGGAAATTATGAAGCCAAGCTATTGCAATACGCAGACGATAGATACCACAGCAACCCTGTCTGATGAAAATTCTGCAAAAACGCTATTTGAAGAACTAGAAGTATTTAAGAACTTGTGTGGGTTGGAGATAAATAGTTCTAAAACATAAGGAATGTGGATTGGTTCGCTTAAAAGAAAAGAAGAAAAACCGTTTGGTATTAAATAGCCAAGTGAACCCATTAAAGCTTTAGGAACCTTTTTTACATATGACCTATCATTATTTTACGAAAAACACTTTCACGAGAAGGTTGACAGAATAAAGCAGCTGACAAATATATGGTCATCTATAGGACTGTCCATTTATGGTAAAGTAACTATAACCAAATCATTACTTCTTCCAAAACTAGTTTTTATATCTTCGGTTCTTTCACCTCCAAGTAAAATCATCAAACAAGTGACTTGACTTACTTACTTGACTTAATCCTGTTAATTCCCTGGGGAACATAGGGCTGCAACCACACTCTTCCAGCGGACTCGGATCAGGGAAGTCTTCCTCAGTTCGGCCTATGTCGTTCCGGCGGCGTTGATTTCAGCGTGCGTACTCCTCCGCCAGGTCTGTCTTGGCCGGCCCACTTTGCGCTTTCCCTGGGAGTTCCAATCAAGGGACTGCCTGGTGACATTCGCTGTTGGCTTTCGCAAAGTGTGTCCGATCCAAGTCCACTTCCTTTTCTTGATCTCTTGCTCGATGGGGGTCTGCCTTGTGCTCTCCCAGAGGTCCTCGTTGGATATCACCTCTGGCCATCTGATGTTGAGGATGTTACGTAGGCATCTGTTGATGAAGGTTTGCAGCTTGTGAGAGTTCGCCTTTGTAGTGCGCCATGTCTCCGAACCATAAAGTAGAACTGACTTCACGTTGGAGTTGAAGATCCTGATCTTATTGTGTCGGGACAGTGCTGAGGATCTCCAGATTGGGCGCAGAGTGCGAAAGGCATGCCTGGCTTTATTGATGCGGCTCTTGATGTCTTCGTCCGTTCCCCCGTCCTTGCTCACTACACTGCCAAGGTAAACAAATTTGTCAACCTCTTTGATGACTTCCTGGTGTAGTTTGATAGGGGTTTGTTTCTGTGGTTAATTCTCATGACTTCAGTCTTGCCTGTGTTGATCTTGAGTCCAGTTTTCTCGGCTTCATCCGCAACACTGTCCAGCTTTTCCTGGGCGTCTTGACGTTTATGGGAGAGGAATGCGATGTCATCAGCGAAATCCAGGTCCTCTAACTGTGTGGTGAAGGTCCACTGGATCCCTGTCCTCCCTGTTGTCGACTGCCGCATGACCCAGTCAATCACCATCAGGAAGATTGTTGGTGAGAGAATGCAGCCCTGCCGGACGCCGGTCTGTACAGTGAATGGTTCTGTCAGTTTCCCGTCGTGGATTACCTGGCAAGTGGCATTTTCATAGAGCTGCCGGATAATGTTGACGAGCTTCGGTGGAAATCCGTAGTGGTGCATCAGCTTCCAACTGACCTCTCTGTCGACGCTGTCGAACGCCTTCTGAAAGTCAATGAAGACGCTGTACAGGGGGTCTGCCACTCCAGAGACTGTTCGATGATGATTCTCATAGTCGCTATAAGGTCAGTGCAGGATCGGTCTTGGCGGAATCCTGCCTGTTCCTCCCGGAGTGTCTTGTCCAATGCCGTCTTCAGCCTCTCCAAGATGATCCTGGTGAGAACCTTTCCCGGTATGGACAGGAGCATGATGCCTCTCCAGTTGTTGCAGGATGAGAGATCCCCCTTCTTAGGTAGTTTCACCAAGTGTCCCTTCTTCCAGTCGTCTGGCACGATCTCACTCTCCCAGATTTTCTTCAGGAGCGGGTGCAGCATGTCGGTGGAGGTCTGGATATCAGCCTTCAGGGCTTCAGGTGGTATGCTGTCAGGGCCTGCTGCTTTGCCGGACTTGAGGGACTTGATGGCCTTGATGATCTCGGTTTTGGTTGGGGGGTTGATGTTAATGTCAAGTAGCTGGGTTGCTGGTAAAATGACTGGCATGACTGGTGGTGATGGTCTGTTGAGTGTCTCCTGGAAGTGCTCCACCAATCTTGCTCTTTGGTCATCCTCTCTCGTGAGGGTTTCTCCTTTCTTGTCTTTGACCGGTCTGATGGGGTTATTGTTTTTTCCGGAGAGTGTCCTTGTTATTTCGTACAGTCTTTTCATGTTTCGTTTGCCCGCTGCTGTTTCTGCTTCTTCCGTGAGGTCATGGATGAATCTCCTCTTGTCGTTTCTAGCACTTCTCTTGACTTGCCGGTTGATATCCCAGTACTGAGCCTGCAGTTCACGCTTGTGTTCTTGGTCACCTGTCTGGTTGATCAGGTCTTTCAGGCGTTTCCTGTCCGTGATAAGGTCCCAAGTGTCAGATGTTATCCACTCTTTCCGTTTCCTGGTCTTTTTCCCTAGGACCTCGTTGCATGTTGTTGTCCAGGTTTCTCTCAGGTTTTGCCAGTGTTCCTCAATCGTCTCGTCAGGTAATGTGTCGAGAGCGCTGAACCTGTTTCTCAGCTCGCATCTGAAGGCGGTAATCTTTTCGGTTTCTGTCAGACAGTGCACTTTGTACTTATAAGATGGTCTTTCTGCCTGGTCTCTGTAGGCTTTCAGCTTGATCTTAAGCGCTGCGATGACGAGGTGGTGGTCTGAGGCTACATCGGCTCCCCGCATCACTCGAACGTTGAGAAGGCTTCTTCGCCATTTCCTGCCGATGGTAATGTGGTCGATCTGGTTTGCCGTTCTTCCATCCGGCGACGTCCAAGTGGTCTTGTGGATCGTCTTGTGGGGGAAGATGGTGCCTCCAATGACCAGGTCGTTGGAGGTGCAGAATTCAGCAAAGAGCTCTCCGTTCTCATTCTGTACCCCTGTTCCATGCTTGCCCATGATGACTTCTCTGTCCGTGTTGTCGGTTCCCACTTTGGCATTGAGGTCTCCCATGAGGATCTTCAGGTCCCTTCTCGGTGTTTTGTCCAGGACAGCTTGAAGCTGCTCGTAGAAGTCTTCCTTAACCTCTTCATCCGCCGTGTTGGTGGGGGCGTAGCACTGGAGGATGGTGACTTTCCTGCCCTTTGAGTTGAATCTAGCTGTTATAATTCTTGGTGACATTGGTTCCCATGACAGTAGTGCTCGTGTTGCTTCAGGTGTCATCAGCAACCCAACTCCATGCATGTGTGGCTGGCCTTCTTCGTACCCAGAGTAAATGATGGTGTCTCCGGATGTGAGTCGCATGCGGCCTGTTCCTGTCCATCTTGTCTCACTTTGGCCAAGTATCTTCAAGTTGTAGCGGTGCATTTCTTGGCTCACTTGTGCTGTTTTTCCCGTCTCGTATAATGTTCGGATGTTCCAGGTCCCTATCCTGGCTTTGGTCTTGGGTGTCAGAAGAGTTATCGGCGCACTGGTTTCCCGAAGGCTTTCGCCGGGTCGCGTCATGAGCTCTACTGGAGAGGTCTCTTCCTCGACCAAGCCGCTTTGTGGATTTGTGGTTGTAGTTTCTGTAACGTGTGTGTGTTTTTTTTACAGGATTGGGTTGTTGGCCCAATGCCTAACCCCTAAACCTAGAGGGCCGGTGGAATGCTCTTAGTCTGGTCTCTACCCTTTGACCTGTCCGGCTTGAGTGGCCCTACCAGGAGACGAATCTCCCGCCGGCATAGCTCTCGGGGTCATCGAGACACGCAAGCCTCCCAGCCAACGACAAGGCTGCATTCCTATGGGAAGATCAAACAAGTAGACAGCTTGATTTTCTCCATTTTATGGAATGGAAAGGATAAAGTAACAAGGCTCTCTTCAATAAACAGTTTTGAAGACGGTGGCATTAAAATGACAGACATTGAAAGCTTGGTCAAAGCTCTACGATTAGCTTGGCTAAAACGTATTATCAGCGATAACGAAAGTACGTGGAAATTCTACTTGTTGCACCTCCTACGTAATGTTGGTGGTCTTTTGCTTTTTAAATGTAATTATCAATTATTCAATTAACTCAGTTTTCTACAGAGAACTTTCAGAATGTTGGTTAGAATTTCGAAATCTCTTTTTAGCTAATAAAAAACGGCTCTGTATAATTTGGAATAACAAAGATATAAGAATAGATGCAAAAACCAGTTTTTTATAAATCTTATTATGACTCGGGGATACGTATCATTAAAGATCTCTTGTTCAATCTCGACAATATAGAATCCTTTAATGTAATTAACAACATAGTTGAGAAAGCTAATTTTCTTACATGGACAGGTCTTAGGCGCGCAATTCCTTCTTCTTTGAAAATAATAGAGTACACTACCTTTACAGATAATACTTATTTTATAAAGGGAAATGAGATTTTTGACATAGTGGAAAGGAAAACGAAAGACTATTATTATTTAATAATATCAAATAAAGCACAATTACCTAGTAATGCAAAGAATTTAAAACATTATTTTGGCTTATCTGACGAAGACTTAAAAATTGCTTACAACCTTCCCCACTTAACAGCACAGGAGCCTTACGTTAAATCCTTTCAATATAAAGTTTTAAATTCAATACTTTACATCAATGCAAAACTTTTTAAAATTGGATATCTCCAGCATGACAAATGTACTTTCTGCAAGACTGAACAGGAAACATTATGTCACTTTCTCTTTTACTGTCGACACTCACATATGTTGTGGAAAAATGTTGAACAGTATTATTTAACAATAACAAAGGAATTTCACGGGTTGCGTTTACGAGAGGTTATAATTGGAATAACGATGTGAAAATGTCCCTTGTTAAATTATCTGATATTAATTGGTAAATTGTATTTATGGGATTGCAGAAAGAAACAGGTACTTCCAAACACAAAAGGTTTCAAAATTAAAAGTAAGAATTAAACACCAAGTTGAAAAATATATTTCCACTAAGAATAATAAACTAGAAACCTTTTATGAAAAATGGCCAAAACACATTTCCCCCTTTTAATTAAGTTCGTGTGTATGCTTTTGTGTGTATGTTCGTGTGTGGTTTTGTTTTATCTTAGGTTGTACTGTAAATAATTGTCAATTTCTCTTTTATCAACATAATTAAGCATTAATACAAGCCTCATTCAGCAATTGCGCGGCTGGTCTTTGGCTGTAATGTATATAATCTGTGAAATCTTGACAATTGTAAGTATGTCTGTTATGGCGGTTGTTGAGAATATCGTAATTTTTTCTTTTTAAGTAGTTCTTTGTAATTAAAGTAAAAAATTATAATAATAATAATAATAATAAAAAAACTGTTTTCGCTTCTTGGCGATGATTTGAGGCCAGTACGACGATTTTGAGATCTGGTGTGCTCAAAAGTAAGATTTTGCCAAAACTTGCTCCGCACGGCCCCAAACTTGCGTTTTGTGCACTTTTCATAGAAATGCACTGTTTTCGCTCTTTTGCGATGATCTGAGGCCAGTACGACGATTTTGAGATCTGGAGTGCTCAAAAGTGAGATTTTGCCAAAACTTGCTCCGCACGGCCCGAAACGTACGTTTTGTGCAGTTTTTATAGTAATGCACTGTTTTCGCTTTTTGGCGATGATTTGAGGTCAGTACGACGATTTTGAAATGTGGTGTGCTGAAAAGTAAGATTTTGCCAAAACTTGCTCTGCACGGCCCCAAACGTGCGTTTTGTGCACTTTTTATAGATATCGCACTGTTTTCCAGAGTTGGCGATCATTTGAGTCCAGCAGGATGATTTTCAGATCTGGTGTGCTAAAAAGTGAGATTTTTTCTAAAACGTGCTCCGCGCGGCCCCAAACTTTTCATTTTGTGCACTTTTCATATATAGAAATGCACTTTTTTCGCTTTTTGGCGATGATTTGAGGCCAGTACGACGATTTTGAGATCCGGTGTGCTCAAATGTGAGATTTTGCGAAAACTTGCTCCGCACGGCCCTAAACGTGCATTTTATGCGGTTTTCATACAAATGCACTGTTTTCGCTTTTTGAAGACAGATTGTGAAGAAATATAATCATTGCAAGTGATTTTAACTGTCCTCTTGACTCTAAGCTGGATAAGAAAGGTGGGGTTATGGTACCCAGAAAAATGGTTATAGACAATATTGAATGTTTCCAAAATGAATTGGGCCTTGTTGACGTTTGGAGAATTAAAAATCCGCAATCTAGAAGTTACACTTGGAGCCAAAAATCTCCACCAATTTTCTGTCGTTTAGATTACTGGCTGATATCAAACAACTTACAGGATTTTGTAAATACAACCGATCATTCCAGCTATGAAAACTAATCATGCAGCAATTGAGTTGAATTGAACCGACTCCAATCAAACCTTAAAGGGGCCCGGCATCTGGAAAATGAACGTCTCTCTTCTTGAAGATCCCAATTATCTGGGAGAGTTAAAACAAAATATTCCACTTTGGAAAACAACAGGAAGCGAGAATTTATCAGACAAAAGGTGCATCTGGGATTGGATTAAGTATAATATTCGGAACCATGGTGTTTTGTTCTTGAAAAAGAAAGCCAAAGGAAGATCTGCAATGGAAAAAAACTTACAACAAGTATACGAGGAAGCAACTAAAAAATTCGAACAGGATCCTTCCCACTCTAACCTAAATACTCTAAATGAAGCAAAAGAAACTCTAGAAAGTTATTATGAGGAAAAACCAAGGAGTATGTAATTATTCGCGCAAAGGCACGATGGCACGAGCATGGCGAGAGAAGTACAAAATACTTTCTAAATTTAGAGAAGGGTAATCACGTCAAGAAACATATAAGAAAACCATTAATAAGTGGTGCCATTACATCTGATCCTTTTGGGATACTGAACGAATAAAAACGATTTTACCATAGCTTTTACCAATCAAACGTAACAGATGAGGATAAAGAAAATGGAAACGAATTTTTTAATAATTTGAATATACCAAGATTATCAGAAGAACATAAACAATCTTGTGAAGGAGAAATATTTGTTGAAGAATTTACAGCCATTCTTAACAGTTTTGAGAGTAACAAATCTTCTGGTAATGATGGAATACTAATAGAAGTTTACAAAAGTTGCTGAGAATTAATTTATGATCCATTTATGGAATGTGCAAGGGAGTGTTTCAACCACGGCGAAATGTCTAGCTCTCAAAGAAAAGCAATTATAACTCTTATAGAAAAGCAACATAAATATCGAACTCTCATTGAAAATTGGAGGCCAATCTCTCTTATTAACGTGGATGCAAAAATAATTTCAAAAGTGATTGCTTTAAGATTAAAGAAAGTTTTACCGAATATCATACATCATAATCAAACAGGTTATGTTGAAGATCGCTATATTGATGAGACTATTCGATCAATTTTCGATATAATAGAATTTACAGACAGTAAGAATATTCCAGGTATCTTGATTTTCATTGACTTTAAAAAAGCTTTCGACTCTTAAGAATGGCATTATCTTTTCAGTTGCCTTGAGGCCTTTAATTTTGGCCCCAATTTCATAAATTGGGTCAAAATGTTTTATACAAATATTCAAAGCTGTGTAATAAATAATGGAATGGCATCAGACTATTTTACTTTAGAACGTGGTGTGAGGCAGGGTGATCCTTTGTCCCCCTACCTCTTTATCTTAGCTGTTGAAAGCTTGGCAATCTCCATTCGTCAAAATGTTGATATCAAAGGAATTAAAATAGGAAATTATGAAGCCAAGCTATTGCAATACGCAGACGATAGATACCACAGCAACCCTGTCTGATAAAAATTCTGCAAAAACGCTATTTGAAGAACTGAAAGTATTTCAGAACTTGTGTGGGTTGGAGATAAATAGTTCTAAAACAGAAGGAATGTGGATTGGTTCGCTTAAAAGAAAAGAAGAAAAACCGTTTGGTATTAAATGGCCAAGTGAAACCATTAAAGCTTTAGGAACCTTTTTTACATATGACCTATCATTATTTTACGAAAAAAACTTTCAAGAGAAGGTTGACAGCATAAAGCAGCTGACAAATATATGGTCATCTAGAGAACTGTCCATTTATGGTAAAGTAACCATAACCAAATCATTACTTCTTCCAAAACTAGTTTTTATATCTTCGGTTCTTTCACCTCCAAGTAAAATCATCAAACAAGTAGACAGTTTGATTTTCTTCTTTTTATTGAATGGAAAAGATAAAGTAACAAGGCTCTCTTCAATAAACAGTTATGAAGACGGTGGCATTAAAATGACAGATATTGAAAGCTTGGTCAAAGCTGTACGATTAGCTTGGCTAAAACGTATTTTCAGCGATAACGAAAGTACGTGGAAATTCTACTTGTTACATCTCCTACGTAATGTTGGTGGTCTTTTGCTTTTTAAATGTAATTATGCAATGAACGATCTTTTAATTAACTCAGTTTTCTACAGAGAACTTTCAGAATGTTGGTTAGAATTTCGAAATCTCTTTTTAGCTAATAAAAAACGGCTCTGTATAATTTGGAATAACAAAGATATAACAATAGATGGAAAACCAATTTTTTATAAATCTTATGACTCGGGGATACGTATCATTAAAGATCTCTTGTTCAATCTCGACAATATAGAATCCTTTAATGTAATTAATAACATAGTTGAGAAAGCTAATTTTCTTACATGGACAGGTCTTAGGCGGGCAATTCCGTCTTCTTTGAAAATAATAGAGTACACTACCTTTACAGATAATACATAATGCACTGTTTTCGCTTTTTGGCGATGATTTGAAGTCAGTATGACGATTTTGAGATCTGGTGTGCTCAAAAGTAAGATTTTGCTAAAACTTGCTCCGCACGGCCCCAAACGTTCGTTTTGTGCACTTTTCATAGAAATGCACTGTTTTCTCTTTTTGGTGATGATTTGAGGCCAGTACAACGATTTTGAGATCTGGTTGCTAAAAAGTGAGATTTTGTGAAAACTTGCTCCGCACGGCCCGAAACGTACGTTTTGTGCATTTTTCATAGAAATGCACTGTTTTCGCGTTTTGGCGATGATTTGAGGCCAATGCGACGAGTTTGAGATCCGGTGTGCTCAAAAGTGAGATTTTGCCAAAACTTGCTCCCCACGGCCCGTTACGTACGTTTTGTGCATTTTTCATAGAAATGCACTGTTTTCGCTTTTTTGCGATGATTTGAGTTCAGTACGACGATTTTGAGATCTGGTGAGCTGAAAAGTGAGATTTTGCCAAAAGTTGCTCCGCACGGCCCGAAACGTACGTTTTGTGCATTTTTCATAGAAATGCACTGTTTTCGCTTTTTGCGTTGATTTGAGGCGAGTACGACGATTTTGAGACCTGGTATGCTAAAAAGTGAGATTTTGCCTAAACTTGCTCCGCACGGCCCCAAACGTGCGTTTTGTGCATTTTTCATAGAAATGCACTGTTTTCGCGTTTTGGCGATGATTTGAGGCCAGTGCGACGATTTTCAGATCTGGTGTGCTCGGAAGTAAGATTTTGCCAAAACTTGCTCCGCACGGCCCCAAATGTGCGTTTTGTGCGTTTTCGTGGAAGTGCACTGTTTTCGCTTTTTGGCGATGATTTGAGGTCGGTTTTTTTTTTCGCTTTTTGAAGACTTAGATGGTGAAGAAAATATAATCATTGAAGGTGATTTTAAGGTGGCGTTATGGTACCTAGAAAAATGGTTATAAACAATATTGAATGTTTCCAAAATGAATTGGGCCTTGTTGACGTTTGGAGAATTAAAAATCCGCAATCTAGAAGTTACACTTGGAGCCAAAAATCTCCACCAATTTTCTGTCGTTTAGATTACTGGCTGATATCAAACAACTTACAGGATTTTGTAAATACAACCGATCATTCCAGCTATAAAAACTGATCATGCAGCAATTGAGTTGAATTGAACCGACTCCAATCAAACCTTAAAGGGGCCCGGCATCTGGAAAATGAACGTCTCTCTTCTTGAAGATCCGAATTATCTGGGAGAGTTAAAACAAAATATTCCACTTTGGAAAACAACAGGAAGCGAGAATTTATCAGACAAAAGGTGTATCTGGGATTGGATTAAGTATAATATTCGGAACCATGGTGTTTTGGTCTCGAAAAAGAAAGCCAAAGAAAGATCTGCAAGGGAAAAAACTTACAACAAGTATACGAGGAAGCAACTAAAAAATTCGAACAGGACCCTTCCGACTCTAACCTAAATACTCTAAATGAAGCAAAAGAAACTCTAGAAAGTTAGTATGAGGAAAAACCAAGCGGTGTGTAATTATTCGCGCAACGGCACGATGGCACGAGCGTGGCGAGAGAAGTACAAAATACTTTCCAAATTTAGAGAAGGGTAATCACGTCAAAAAACATATAAGAAAACTATTAATAAGTGGTGCCATTACATCTGATCCTTTTGGGATACTGAACGAATAAAAACGGTTTTACCATAGCTTTTGCCAATCAAACGTAACAGATGAGGATAAAGAAAATGGAAACGAATTTTGTAATAATTTGAATATAGAAAGATTATCAGAAGAACAAAAACAATCTTGTGAAGGAGAAATATTTCTTGAAGAAATTACAGCCATTCTTAACAGTTTTGAGAGTAACAAATCTCCTGGTAATGATGGAATACTAATAGAAGTTTACAAAAGTTGCTGAGAATTAATTTATGATTCATTTATGGAATGTGCGAGGGAGTGTTTCAACCACGGCGAAATGTCTAGCTCTCAAAGAAAAGCAATTATAACTCTTATAGAAAAGCAACATAAATATCGAACTCTCATTGAAAATTGGAGGCCAATCTCTCTTATTAACGTGGATGCAAAAATAATTTCAAAAGTGATTGCTTTAAGATTAAAGAAAGTTTTACCGAATATCATACATCATAATCAAACAGGTTATGTTGAAGATCGCTATATTGGTGAGACTATTCGATCAATTTTTCGATATAATGGAATTTACAGACAGTAAGAATATTCCAGGTATCTTGATTTTCATTGAGTTAAAAAAAGCTTATCTTAGCTGTTGAAAGCTTGGCAATCTCCATTCGTCAAAATGTTGATATCAAAGGAATTAAAATACGCATACGATACCACAGCAACCCTGTCTGATGAAAATTCTGCAAAAACGCTATTTGAAGAACTAGAAGTATTTAAGAACTTGTGTGGGTTGGAGATAAATAGTTCTAAAACAGAAGGAGTGTGGATTGGTTCGCTTAAAAGAAAAGACGAAAAACCGTTAGGTATTAAATGGCCAAGTGAACCCATTAAAGCTTTAGAAACCTTTTTTACATATGACCTATCATTATTTTACGAAAAAAACTTTCAAGAGAAGGTTGACAGCATAAAGCAGCTGACAAATATATGGTCATCTAGAGGACTGTCCATTTATGATTAAGTAACTATAATCAAATCATTACTTCTTCCGAAACTAGTTTTTATATCCTCGGTTCTTTCACTTCCAAGTAAAATCATCAAACAAGTAGACAGTTTGATTTTCTCCTTTTTATGGAATGGAAAGGATAAAGTAACAAGGCTCTCTTCAATAAACAGTTATGAAGACGGTGGCATTAAAATGACAGATATTGAAAGCTTGGTCAAAGCTGTACGATTAGCTTGGGTATAACGTATTTTCAGCGATAACGAAAGTACGCGGAAATTCTACTTGTTTTATGGTAAAGTAACCATAATCAAATCATTACTTCTTCCAAAACTAGTTTTTATATCTTCGGTTCTTTCACTTCCAAGTAAAATCATGAAACAAGTAGACAGTTTGATTTTCTCCTTTTTATGGAATGGAAAGGATAAAGTAACAAGGCTCTCTTCAATAAACAGTTATGAAGACGGTGGCATTAAAATTACAGATATTGAAAGCTTGGTCAAAGCTGTACGATTAGCTTGGGTAAAACGTATTTTCAGCGATAACGAAAGAACGCGGAAATTCTACTTGTTTTATCTCCTACGTTATGATGGTGGTCTTTTGATTTTTAAATGTAATTATGCAATGGACGATTGTTTAATTAACTCAGCAAAAAGATCCTATAGTACAAAACAAAAGTAATAGATTAGAGATAAAGCGCAGGATTACAAGGATTGAAGTGGATTACGGTTTAGCTGGAAATCAAAGTTGCCTTTGTTTGCTGGAGAGGCAGTGTCAATCGGGACATTTATCAGAAACTAGAATGCGTACGTTATGACGGCTCAGTCTATTTGGAGCTGCTTTACTTCATTCCATTTGCTTAGTCAATGTTTTGTAAGATAGAAAGCTAAACGGTTTGTCTGTCATAACTTAGGAGATATTTGTTGGCTCCTAGGAGAAAAATTACGGAGCCTCTTCGTCAATATTTCGGGCATTATCTGTTTCAGCCGTCGCACGTCGTGAATACTCTTCGTAAATGCATAGTAATGACACTGTCCCGCCAAAATGTTAAAATGTCGCTTAGCTTATTTCCACGTTATATCGCCAAATGGCACAAAATAAACAACTTGGTTGGATAAAAATATCTCAAAGTACAAAACAAAAGAAGTAGTTTATTGCTAAATCGCAGGATTGCAAGGATTGAAGTGGATTACAGTTTAGCTGGAAATCAAGGTTTTCTTTGTTTGCTGGAGAGGCAGTGTCAATCGTGACATTTATCTGAAACCAGAATGCGTACGTTATAACGGCTCAGTCTATTCTGAGCTGCTTTACTTCATTCCATTTGCTTAGTCAATGTTTTGTAAGATAGAAAGCTAAACGGTTTGCATGTCATAACTTATGAGTAAATTGTTGGCTGCCAGGAGAAACATTACGGAGCCTCTTCGTCCATGTTTCGTTAATTTTCGGTTTTAGCCTCGCACTTCGTGAATACTCTTCGTAAATACATATTGATGACAATGTCTCGCCGAAATGGCAATTTGTGGCTTAGCTTATTTCCAGTTTACATCGCCAAATGGCACAAAATATACAACTTGGTTGGATAAAAATATTCCATAGAACAAAATAAAAGTAGTCTTTTAGAGATAAAGCGCAGGATTGCAAGGATTGAAGTGGATTACAGATTTGCTGGAAATCAAAGTTGCCTTTGTTTGCTGTAGAGGCAGAGTCAATCGTCGCATTTATCTGAAACCAAAATGCGTGCGTTATAACGGCTCAGTTTGTTTTGAGATTCTTTACTTCGTTGCATTTGCTAAGTCAATGTTTGTAAGGTGGAAAAATAAATTGTTTGTTTGTTATAACTTATGAGTCATTTGTTGGCTCCTAGGAGAAAAATTACGGAGCCTCTTCGTCAATATTTCGGGCATTTTCGGTTTTAGCCATCGCACTTCGTGAATACTCTTCGTAAATGCATACTAATGACACTGTTCCGTCGAAATGGCAATAGGCCATTTGCACGATGACGTCATAAGACTACAACTACCAGAATCCTTCAGCTTTTTGTTTTGTAGTGCAAATTAGGGCTATTGTTATTTAAACCTCACTGGGATTACAAAATTTAAATAAGAAAGGAAAAACGAAATCAATTCTGGTAGTTGTAGTCAAATGACGCTATCGTGCAAATGGCCTATTTGTGGCTTAGCTTATTTCCACATTACATCGCCAAATGGCACAAAATATACAACTTGGTTGGAGAAAAATATTCCATAGTACAAAATAAAAGTACTCTTTTAGAGATAAAGCGCAGGATTGCAAGGATTAAAGTGGATTACAGTTTTGCTGGAAATCAAAGTTGCCTTTGTTTGCTGTAGAGGCAGAGTCAATCGTCGCATTTATCTGAAACCAAAATGCGTGCGTTATAACGCCTCAGTTTAGTTTGAGCTTCTTTACTTCGTTGCATTTGCTAAGTTAATGTTTGTAAGGTGGAAAAATCAATTGTTTGTTTGTCATAACTTATGAGTCATTTGTTGGCTCCTAGGAGAACAATTACGGAGCCTCTTCGTCAATATTTCGGGCATTTTTGGTTTTAGCCGTCGCACTTCGTGAATAGTGTTGGTAAATGCATACTGATGAGATTGTCCCACCGAAATGGCAAAATGTCGCTTAACTTATTTCCACGTTATATCGCAAAATGGCACAAAATATACAAGTTTGTTGGATAAAAAGATCCTTTAGTACAAAACAAAAGTAATAGATTAGAGATAAAGCGCAGGATTACAAGGATTAAAGTGGATTACAGTTTAGCTGGAAATCAAAGTTGCCTTTGTTTGCTGGAGAGGCAGTGTCAATCGGGACATTTATCTGAAACTAGAAAGCGTACGTTATGACGGCTCAGTCTATTTGGAGCTGCTTTACTTCGTTCCATTTGCTTAGTCAATGTTTGTAAGATACAAAGCTAAAAGGTTTGCTTGTCATAACTTATGGGTCATTTGTTGGCTCCTTGGCGAAAAATTACGAAGCCTCTTCGGCAATTTTTCGGTAATTTTCGGTTTTAGCCTCGCACTTCGTGAATACCCTTCGTAAATGCATACTAATGACACTGTTCCGCCGAAGTGGCGAAATGTCGCTAGCTTATTTCCACGTTATATCGACAAATGGCACAAAATATACAACTTAGTTGGATAAAAAGATCCTATAGTACAAAATAAAGTAGACGTTTGGAGACAAAGTGCAGGATTGCAAGGATTGAAGTGGATTACAGTTTAGCTGGTAACCAAAATTGCCTTCGTTTGCTGGAGAGGCAGTGTCAATCGTGACATTTATCTGAAACGAGAATGCGTACGTTATAAGGGCTCGGTCTATTTTGAGCTGCTTTACTTCATTCCATTTGCTTAGTCAATGTTTTGTAAGATAGAAAGCTAAACGGTTTGTTTGTCATAACTTAGGAGATATTTGTTGGCTCCTAGGAGAAAAATTACGGAGCCTCTTCGTCAATATTTCGGGCATTATCGGTTTTAGCCGTCGCACGTCGTGAATACTCTTTGTAAATGCATAGTAATGACACTGTCCCGCCAAAATGTTAAAATGTCGCTTAGCTTATTTCCACGTTATATCGCCAAATGGCACAAAATAAACAACTTGGTTGGATAAAAATATCTCAAAGCACAAAACAAAAGAAGTAGTTTATTGCTAAATCGCAGGATTGCAAGGATTGAAGTGGATTACAGTTTTGCTGGAAATCAAAGTTGCCTTTGTTTGCTGTAGAGGCAGAGTCAATCGTCGCATTTATCTGAAACCAAAATGCGTGCGTTATAACGGCTCAGTTTGTTTCGAGATTCTTTACTTCGTTGCATTTGCTAAGTCAATGTTTGTAAGGTGGAAAAATAAATTGTTTGTTTGTTATAACTTATGAGTCATTTGTTGGCTCCTAGGAGAAAAATTACGGAGCCTCTTCGTCAATATTTCGGGCATTTTCGGTTTTAGCCATCGCACTTCGTGAATACTCTTCGCAAATGCATACTAATGACACTGTTCCGTCGAAATGGCAATTTGTGGCTTAGCTTATTTCCACATTACATCGCCAAATGGCACAAAATATGCAACTTGGTTGGAGAAAAATAGTCCATAGTACAAAATATAAGTACTCTTTTAGAGATAAAGCGCAGGATTGCAAGGATTGAAGTGGATTACAGATTTGCTGGAAATCAAAGTTGCCTTTGTTTGCTGTAGAGGCAGAGTCAATCGTCGCATTTATCTGAAACCAAAATGCGTGCGTTATAACGGCTCAGTTTGTTTTGAGATTCTTTACTTCGTTGCATTTGCTAAGTCAATGTTTGTAAGGTGGAAAAATAAGTTGTTTTTTGTCATATCTTATGGGTCATTTGTTGGCTCCTAGGAGAACAATTACGGAGCCTCTTCGTCAATATTTCGGGCGTTTTCGGTTTTAGCCATCGCACTTCGTGAATACGCTTCGTCAATGCATACTAATGACTCTGTTCCGCCAAAATGGCAAAATGTCGCTTAACTTATTTCCACGTTATATCGCAAAATGGCACAAAATATACAATTTTGTTGGATAAAAAGATCCTTTAGTACAAAACAAAAGTAATGGATTAGAGATAAAGCGCAGGATTACAAGGATTGAAGTGGATTACAGTTTAGCTGGAAATCAAAGTTGCCTTTGTTTGCTGGAGAGGCAGTGTCAATCGGGACATTTATCTGAAACTAGAATGCGTACGTTATGACGGCTCAGTCTATTTGGAGCTGCTTTACTTCGTTCCATTTGCTTAGTCAATGTTTGTAAGATAAAAAGCTAAAAGGTTTGCTTGTCATAACTTATGGGTCATTTGTTGGCTCCTTGGCGAAAAATTACGAAGCCTCTTCGGCAATTTTTCGTTCATTTTCGGTTTTAGCCTCGCACTTCGTGAATAACCTTCGTAAATGCATACTAATGACACTGTTCCGCCGAAGTGGCGAAATGTCGCTTAACTTATTTCCACGTTATATCGACAAATGGCACAAAATGTACAACTTAGTTGGATAAAAAGATCCTATGGTACAAAGTAAAATTAGTAGTTTGCAAATAAAGCGCAGGATTTCAAGGATTCAAGAGGATTACAGTTAAGCTTGAAATGAAAGTTGAATTTGTTTGCTGTAGAGGCGGTGTCAACGTCGCACTTATCTGAAACCAAAATGCGTTTGTTATAATGGCTCTGTCTATATTAAGCTGCTTTACTTCGTTGCATTTGCTAAGTTAATGTTTGTAAAATGGAAAAAATAAATTGTTTGTCATAACTTATCAGTCATTTGTTGGCTCCTGGGAGAAACATTACGGAGCCTCTTCGTCAATATTAATTAGTTATACATATTAAATTAGTTAAACGTAATTTAAATTTTTTGTCTTCATATTGAATTGTATTGTTTTTTATGTGTTATTTAATATTTTCAATATTATTGTAGTTTATACCAGATGAAGAGCCACCTTTGTGAAAACGCTGATATTAAACCATTATTTTATTTATTTATTTATTTCGGGCATTTTTGGTTTTAGCCATCGCACTTCGTGAATACTCTTCGTAAATGCATAGTAATGACACTGTCCCGCCAAAATGACAAATGTCCCTTAGCTTATTTCCACGTTATATCGCCAAATGGCACAAAATATACAACTTGGTTGGATAAAAATATCTCAAAGTACAAAACAAAAGAAGTAGTTTATTGCTAAATCGCAGGATTGCAAGGATTGAAGTGGATTACAGTTTAGCTAGAAATCAAGGTTTTCTTTGTTTGCTGGAGAGGCAGGGTCAATCATAACATTTATCTGAAACCAGAATGCGTACGTTATAACAGCTCAGTCTATTTTGAGCTGCTTTACTTCATTCCATTTGGTTAGTCAATGTTTGTAAGATAGAAAGCTAAAAGGTTTGCAGGTCATAACTTATGAGTAAATTGTTGGCTCCCAGGAGAAAAATTACGGAGCCTCTTCTGCCATTTTTCGTTAATTTTCGGTTTTAGCCTCGCACTTCGTGAATACTCTTCGTAAATGCATATTGATGGAATGTCTCGCCGAAATGGCAATTTGTGGCTTAGCTGATTTCCACTTTACATCGCCAAATGGCACAAAATATACAACTTGGTTGGATAAAAATATTCTATACTACAAAATAAAAGTAGTCTTTTAGGTCTCAAAAAATATGTTTTTTCCTAGCCATTTTCAATGATGTCATAATGACGTCACAATGAGACATCGACACTGTCAATCTACTAACCTTATAATTTTGTACTATCTGCTAAATTTAAAGTCTAAAGCGGTAATACTTTAGGAGTTATGATGGGGTACGTTTTAAGACATATCAGTGTCCGTACATGAAGCTGGTCATCACAGCAGGGACAAGCCATGGAGCAGTGAGTACACGCTCTTTTGTGCTCCGCATTTGTACTCTATTTAGACCTTTTTAAGACTATCACGACCAAACCAACTATCAAACTATGACTATGATATAAGGACCTAGTGCTACTCTAGGAAACTATTTTCCCAACCGAAAGTGTTTGCTTTTGCGTAGTCAGCAGTTTATCTTTAGATATTTAACCCTCCCCTCAAGAAATCACTTTATGGCTTTTAGAGACAAAGGACGAGGGTTTATCTATACTTTTATGATAGATGTAGTTGATACAGCAGGAAAGGAACACTTTGGTGTAAGTTTCGCGTGAATTCATCATTGTGCTCAGGAGTAATTAATAACTGAATAATTAATTAGCTGCAAATTTCAGCCGTTAATAACATCGTCAGATCTTGTGTCTATGGCAGCGTTTATATCAATCGAGTTAGATCCCAAAGTGATCTAACGGTGTAACTAAAGTCAAGGAAACAGCTTCTAAAACGTGCGAGTTATTAACAGTTGAATTTTGTCCAATATGGCGGACCCAAAAGTGCGTCAAACATGCAAACGAGGCTATAGTTTGAACGTTAATATCTCTGATGGCATTTTATCACACTTCGTCAAATTCGCAAGATATATACAACGACTTTAATAGTATTTGCCAATACACTCGACGTTATTATCGACTCAACGGTTTGTTTCTAGCCTTGTTTACAAGTTTTTCAAACATGGACACGAGGCTACAAATTGATCGTTAATTTCTCTGAGGGGATTACATCAAACAAATTCAAATTTGCAGGATATATATGATGATATGATATGATATGATGATATGATATGATATGATATGATATGATATGATATAATATGATATATGATATGATATGATATGATATGATATGATATGATATGATATAATATAATATAATATAATATAATATAATATAATATAATATCATGCTTATAATGGTGACCAAGCAGCGAAGGATGTCTTGAAGGTAAAAAGACAGAGTACCGTACAACAAGGACAAAGACATTAACTGGAACACGTTTCGCTCCGATTATCGCCACTGTGCAGTTCTTTACCAAGCAGCGGATGCTTTGGGCCTCGAAATGCTACAAAGGTGCGCCTAACGGGCCTTGGGGTGCATGTCCTGGATCTCTCAGCAACGAGATATTGATGACCTAGCCTCGAGGGTGGTACAAAGGTGCGCCAAACGGGCCTTGGGGTGCATGTCGATGATCTCTCAGCAATGACAGATTGATGACCAAGCCTCAAGAGCCCTTGACACTGAGACATTTTATGGAATGTACAAGTTAACGCTAGACTGTGCGCCAGAAAAGTTTCACTTAAACGAAGATCAAACAGGTGGCGATGCAGATAAGGACATTGAGAGAGACGAGGAAGAGAAGAAGTCCAGGAAAAGAAAAGCCACACCAACAGACAGTGAGAGCGACTACGAACCTGTAAAGAAGGCAAAGGAGAAAACAGCAAGTGCCCTTACAACAGACAGCGAGAGCGATTTCCAAGCGCCCGTAAAGAAAACGAAAACGAAAACAGCAAGTCCCCTGAAGATCGATGACGAAGCGCCCGTAAAGAAAACGAAAAAGGAAAACAACAAGTCCCCTGAAGAGCGACAGCGAGCAGAACAAAAGAAGCCATCATAACGAGAGGATGTGTAAAATAACAGGCTGCTTCTCTTACGGCTACAACCTTCAACGTCATATACAAATGCACGTGAGAAAGGGCGGCATAGAAGAGGAAAACATTCCCCGTTTGATCTAGCTCATTTGAGGCCAGTTCGACGATTTTGAGATCTGGTGTGCTCAAAAATGAGATTTTGCCAAAACTTGCTCCGCACGGCGCGAAACGTACGTTTTGTGCATTTTTCACAGAAATGCACTGTTTTCGCTTTTTTGCGATGATTTGAGGTCAGGAATACGATCTTGAGTTCTGGTTAGCTCAAAAGTGAGATTTTGGCAAAACTTGCTCCGCACGGCCCGAAAAGCACGTTTTGTTCATTTTTCATAGAAATGCACTATTTTCGCTTTTTTGCGATGATTTGAGGTCAGGACGACGATTTTGAGATCTGGTGAGCTCAAAAGTGAGATTTTGCCAAAACCTTGCTCCGCACGGCCCCAAACGCACGTTTTGTGCACTTTTCATAGAAATGTACTGTTTCGCGTTTTCGCGATGATTTGAGACCAGAACGACGATTTTGAGATATAGTGAGCTCAAAAGTGAGATTTTGCCCAAACTTGCTCCGCAGGACCCGAAACGTACGTTTTGTTCATTTTTCATAGAAATGCACTGTTTTCGCTTTTTTGCGACGTATTGAGGTCAAGAAGACGATTTTGAGATCTGGTGAGCTCAAAAATGAGATTTTGCCAAAACTTGCTCCGCACGGCCCGAAACACACGTTTTGTGCACTTTTCATAGAAATGCACTGTTTTCGCTTTTTTGCGATGATTTGAGGTCGGGACGACGATTTTGAGATCTGGTGAGCTCAAAAGTGAGGTTTTGGCAAAACTTGCTCCGCACGACCCGAAACACGCGTTTTGTGCACTTTTCATAGAAATGCACTGTTTTCGCTTTTTTGCGATGATTTGAGGTCGGGACGACGATTTTGAGATCTGGTGAGCTCAAAAATGAGATTTTGCCAAACCTTGCTCCGCACGGCCCGAAACGTACGTTTTGTGCATTTTTCATAGAAATGCATCAATTTTGCTTTTTTTGATGATTTGAGGTCAGGACGACGATTTTGAGATCTGGTGAGCTCAAAAGTGAGATTTTGCCAAAACTTGCCTTGCACGGCCCGAAAAGCACGTTTTGTGCACTTTTCATAGAAATGCATTAATTTTGCTTTTTTGCGATGATTTGAGGTCAGGACGACGATTTTGAGATCTGGTGAGCTCAAAAATGAGATTTTGCCAAAACTTGCTCCGCACGGCCCGAAACGTACGTTTTGTGCATTTTTCAGAGAAATGCACTGTTTTCGCTTTTTTGCGACGTATTGAGGTCAAGAATACGATTTTGAGATCTGGTGAGCTCAAAAATGAGATTTTGGCAAAACTTGCTCCGCACGGCCCGAAACACACGTTTTGTGCACTTTTCATAGAAATGCATTAATTTTGCTTTTTTGCGATGATTTGAGGCCAGGACGACGATTTTGAGATCTGGTGAGCTCAAAAGTGAGATTTTGCCAAAACTTGCTCCGCACGGCGCGAAACGTACGTTTTGTGCATTTTTCACAGAAATGCACTGTTTTCGCTTTTTTGCGATGATTTGAGGTCAGGAATACGATCTTGAGTTCTGGTTAGCTCAAAAGTGAGATTTTGGCAAAACTTGCTCCGCACGGCCCGAAAAGCACGTTTTGTTCATTTTTCATAGAAATGCACTATTTTCGCTTTTTTGCGATGATTTGAGGTCAGGACGACGATTTTGAGATCTGGTGAGCTCAAAAGTGAGATTTTGCCAAAACCTTGCTCCGCACGGCCCCAAACGCACGTTTTGTGCACTTTTCATAGAAATGTACTGTTTCGCGTTTTCGCGATGATTTGAGACCAGAACGACGATTTTGAGATATAGTGAGCTCAAAAGTGAGATTTTGCCCAAACTTGCTCCGCAGGACCCGAAACGTACGTTTTGTTCATTTTTCATAGAAATGCACTGTTTTCGCTTTTTTGCGACGTATTGAGGTCAAGAAGACGATTTTGAGATCTGGTGAGCTCAAAAATGAGATTTTGCCAAAACTTGCTCCGCACGGCCCGAAACACACGTTTTGTGCACTTTTCATAGAAATGCACTGTTTTCGCTTTTTTGCGATGATTTGAGGTCGGGACGACGATTTTGAGATCTGGTGAGCTCAAAAGTGAGGTTTTGGCAAAACTTGCTCCGCACGACCCGAAACACGCGTTTTGTGCACTTTTCATAGAAATGCACTGTTTTCGCTTTTTTGCGATGATTTGAGGTCGGGACGACGATTTTGAGATCTGGTGAGCTCAAAAATGAGATTTTGCCAAACCTTGCTCCGCACGGCCCGAAACGTACGTTTTGTGCATTTTTCATAGAAATGCATCAATTTTGCTTTTTTTGATGATTTGAGGTCAGGACGACGATTTTGAGATCTGGTGAGCTCAAAAGTGAGATTTTGCCAAAACTTGCCTTGCACGGCCCGAAAAGCACGTTTTGTGCACTTTTCATAGAAATGCATTAATTTTGCTTTTTTGCGATGATTTGAGGTCAGGACGACGATTTTGAGATCTGGTGAGCTCAAAAATGAGATTTTGCCAAAACTTGCTCCGCACGGCCCGAAACGTACGTTTTGTGCATTTTTCAGAGAAATGCACTGTTTTCGCTTTTTTGCGACGTATTGAGGTCAACGACGATTTTGAGATCTGGTGAGCCCAAAAGTGAGATTTTGCCAAAACTTGCTCCGCACGGCCCCAAACGTGCGTTTTGTGCATTTTTCATAGAATTGCACTGTTTTTGCTTTTTGGCGATGATTTGAGACCAGTTCGACGGTTTTGAGATCTGGCGAGCTCAAAATTAAGATTTCGCCAAGACTTGCTCCGCACGGCCCGAAACGGACGTTTTGTGCATTTTTCATAGCAATGCACTGTTTTCGCTTTTTTGCGATGATTTGAGGTCAGGACGACGATTTTGCGATCTGGTGAGCTCAAAATTAAGATTTCGCCAAGACTTGCTCCGCACGGCCCGAAACGCACGTTTTGTGCTTTTTTCATAGAAATGCACTGTTTCGCGTTTTGGCGATGATTTGGGACCAGAACGACGATTTTGAGATCTAGTGAGCTCAAAAGTGAGATTTTCCCCAAACTTGCTCCGCACGGCCCGAAACGTACGTTTTGTGCATTTTTCAGAGAAATGCACTGTTTTCGCTTTTTAGCGATAATTGGATGTCAGGAATACGATATTGAGCTTTGGTTAACTCAAAAATGAGATTTTGGCAAAACTTGCTCCGCACGGCCCGAGAAGCACGTTTTGTGCACTTTTCATAGAAATGCACTGTTTTCGCTCTTTTGCGATGATTTCAGACCAGTTCGACGATTTTGAGATCTGGCGAGCTCAAAAGTGAGATTTTGCCAAAACTTGCTCCGCACGGCCCGAAACGCACGTTTTGTGCTTTTTTCATAGAAATGCACTGTTTCGCGTTTTGGCGATGATTTGGGACCAGAACGACGACTTTGAGATCTAGTGAGCTCAAAAGTGAGATTTTCCCCAAACTTGCTCCGCACGGCCCGAAACGTACGTTTTGTGCATTTTTCAGAGAAATGCACTGTTTTCGCTTTTTAGCGATAATTGGATGTCAGGAATACGATTTTGAGCTTTGGTTAACTCAAAAATGAGATTTTGGCAAAACTTGCTCCGCACGGCCCGAAAAGCACGTTTTGTGCACTTTTCATAGAAATGCACTATTTTCGATTTTTTGCGACGTATTGAGGTCAAGAATACGATTTTGAGATCTGTTGAGCTCAAAAATGAGATTTTGGCAAAACTTGCTCCGCACGGCCCGAGAAGCACGTTTTGTGCACTTTTCATAGAAATGCACTGTTTTCGCTCTTTTGCGATGATTTGAGGCCAGGAAGACGATTTTGAGATCAGGTGAGCTCAAAAGTGAAATTTTGCCAAAACTTGCTCCGCACGGCCCCAAACGTGCGTTTTGTGCATTTTTCATAGAAATGCACTGTTTTCGCTTTTTGGCGATGATTTGAGACCAGTTCGACGGTTTTGAGATCTGGCGAGCTCAAAATTAAGATTTCGCCAAGACTTGCTCCGCACGGCCCGAAACGGACGTTTTGTGCATTTTTCATAGCAATGCACTGTTTTCGCTTTTTTGCGATGATTTGAGGTCAGGACGACGATTTTGCGATCTGGTGAGCTCAAAATTAAGATTTCGCCAAGACTTGCTCCGCACGGCCCGAAACGGACGTTTTGTTCATTTTTCATTGAAATGCACTGTTTTCGCTTTTTTGCGACGTATTGAGGTCAAGAATACGATTTTGAGATCTGTTGAGCTCAAAAATGAGATTTTGGCAAAACTTGCTCCGCACGGCCCGAGAAGCACGTTTTGTGCACTTTTCATAGAAATGCACTGTTTTCGCTCTTTTGCGATGATTTGAGACCAGTTCGACGATTTTGAGATCTGGCGAGCTCAAAAGTGAGATTTTGCCAAAACTTGCTCCGCACGGCCCGAGAAATGAGTTTTGAGATCTGGCGAGCTCAAAAGTGAGATTTTGCCAAAACTTGCTCCGCACGGCCCGAAACGCACGTTTTGTGCTTTTTTCATAGAAATGCACTGTTTCGCGTTTTGGCGATGATTTGAGACCAGAACGACCATTTTGAGATCTAGTGAGCTCAAAAGTGAGATTTTCCCCAAACTTGCTCCGCACGGCCCGAAACGTACGTTTTGTGCATTTTTCAGAGAAATGCACTGTTTTCGCTTTTTTGCGATAATTGGATGTCAGGAATACGATCTTGAGCTTTGGTTAACTCAAAAATGATGGGATGTGTAATTATTTGCGCAAGGGCACGATGGCACGAGCATGGCGAGAGAAGTACAAAATACTTTCTAAATTTATGGAAGGTAATCACGTCAAAAAACATATAAGAAAACTATTAATAAGTGGTGCCATTACATCTGATCCTTTTGGGATACTGAACGAATAAAAACGATTTTACCATAGCTTTTACCAATCAAACGTAACGGATGAGGATAAAGAAAATGGAAACGAATTTTTTAATAATTTGAATATACGAAGATTATCAGAAGAACATATTAAACAATCTTGTGAAGGAGAAATATTTGTTGAAGAAATTACAGCCATTCTTAATAGTTTTGAGAGTAACAAATCTCCTGGTAATGATGGAATACTAATAGAATTTTACAAAAGTTTTATGATCCATTTGAGGAATGTGCGAGGGAGTGTTTCAACCACGGCGAAATGTCTAGCTCTCAAAGAAAAGCAATTATAACTCTTATAGAAAAGCAACATAAATATCGATTTCTCATTGAAAATTGGAGGCCAATCTCTCTTATTAACGTGGATGCAAAACTAATTTCAAAAGTGATTGTGATTGTGATTGTGATTTCTTTACCGAATATCATACATCATAATCAAACAGGTTATGTTGAAGATCGCTATATTGGTGAGACTATTCGATCAATTTTCGATATAATGGCATTTACAGACAGTAAGAATATTCCAGGTATCTTGATTTTCATTGACTTTAAAAAAAGCTTTCGACTCTTAAGAATGGCATTATCTTTTCAGTTGCCTTGAGGCCTTTAATTTTGGCCTCAATTTTATAAATTGGGTCAAAATGTTTTATACGAATATTCAAAGCTGTGTAATAAATAATGGAATGGCATCAGACTATTTTACTTTAGAACGTGGTGTGAGGCAGGGTGATCCCTTGTCCCCCTACCTCTTTATCTTAGCTGTTGAAAGCTTGGCAATCTCCATTCGTCAAAATGTTGATATCAAAGGAATTAAAATAGGAAATTATGAAGCCAAGCTATTGCAATACGCAGACGATAGATACCACAGCAACCCTGTCTGATAAAAATTCTGCAAAAACGCTATTTGAAGAACTAGAAGTATTTCAGAACTTGTGTGGGTTGGAGATAAATAGTTCTAAAACATAAGGAATGTGGATTGGTTCGCTTAAAAGAAAAGAAGAAAAACCGTTTGGTATTAAATGGCCAAGTGAAACCATTAAAGCTTTAGGAACCTTTTTTACATATGACCTATCATTATTTTACGAAAAAAAATTTCAAGAGAAGGTTGACAGCATAAAGCAGCTGACAAATATATGGTCATCTAGAGAACTGTCCATTTATGGTAAAGTAACCATAACCAAATCATTACTTCTTCCAAAACTAGTTTTTATATCTTCGGTTCTTTCACCTCCAAGTAAAATCATCAAACAAGTAGACAGTTTGATTTTCTTCTTTTTATTGAATGGAAAAGATAAAGTAACAAGGCTCTCTTCAATAAACAGTTATGAAGACGGTGGCATTAAAATGACAGATATTGAAAGCTTGGTCAAAGCTGTACGATTAGCTTGGCTAAAACGTATTTTCAGCGATAACGAAAGTACGTGGAAATTCTACTTGTTACATCTCCTACGTAATGTTGGTGGTCTTTTGCTTTTTAAATGTAATTATGCAATGAACGATCTTTTAATCAACTCAGTTTTCTACAGAGAACTTTCAGAATGTTGGTTAGAATTTCGAAATCTCTTTTTAGCTAATAAAGAACGGCTCTGTATAATTTGGAATAACAAAGATATAACAATAGATGGAAAACCAATTTTTTATAAATCTTATGACTCGGGGATACGTATCATTAAAGATCTCTTGTTCAATCTCGACAATATAGAATCCTTTAATGTAATTAATAACATAGTTGAGAAAGCTAATTTTCTTACATGGACAGGTCTTAGGCGGGCAATTCCGTCTTCTTTGAAAATAATAGAGTACACTACCTTTACAGATAATACATAATGCACTGTTTTCGCTTTTTGGCGATGATTTGAAGTCAGTATGACGATTTTGAGATCTGGTGTGCTCAAAAGTAAGATTTTGCTAAAACTTGCTCCGCACGGCCCCAAACGTTCGTTTTGTGCACTTTTCATAGAAATGCACTGTTTTCTCTTTTTTGGTGATGATTTGAGGCCAGTACATCGATTTTGAGATCTGGTTGCTAAAAAGTGAGATTTTGTGAAAACTTGCTCCGCACGGCCCGAAACGTACGTTTTGTGCATTTTTCATAGAAATGCACTGTTTTCGCGTTTTGGCGATGATTTGAGGCCAATGCGACGAGTTTGAGATCCGGTGTGCTCAAAAGTGAGATTTTGCCAAAACTTGCTCCCCACGGCCCGTTACGTACGTTTTGTGCATTTTTCATAGAAATGCACTGTTTTCGCTTTTTTGCGATCATTTGAGTTCAGTACGACGATTTTGAGATCCGGTGAGCTGAAAAGTGAGATTTTGCCAAAAGTTGCTCCGCACGGCCCGAAACGTACGTTTTGTGCATTTTTCATAGAAATGCACTGTTTTCGCTTTTTGCGTTGATTTGAGGCGAGTACGACGATTTTGAGACCTGGTATGCTAAAAAGTGAGATTTTGCCTAAACTTGCTCCGCACGGCCCCAAACGTGCGTTTTGTGCATTTTTCATAGAAATGCACTGTTTTCGCGTTTTGGCGATGATTTGAGGCCAGTGCGACGATTTTCAGATCTGGTGTGCTCGGAAGTAAGATTTTGCCAAAACTTGCTCCGCACGGCCCCAAATGTGCGTTTTGTGCGTTTTCGTGGAAGTGCACTGTTTTCGCTTTTTGGCGATGATTTGAGGTCGGTTTTTTTTTCGCTTTTTGAAGACTTAGATGGTGAAGAAAATATAATCATTGAAGGTGATTTTAAGGCGGCGTTATGGTACCTAGAAAAATGGTTATAAACAATATTGAATGTTTCCAAAATGAATTGGGCCTTGTTGACGTTTGGAGAATTAAAAATCCGCAATGTAGAAGTTACACTTGGAGCCAAAAATCTCCACCAATTTTCTGTCGTTTAGATTACTGGCTGATATCAAACAACTAACAGGATTTTTTAAGTACAACCGATCATTCCAGCTATAAAAACTGATCATGCAGCAATTGAGTTGAATTGAACCGACTCCAATCAAACCTTAAAGGGGCCCGGCATCTGGAAAATGAACGTCTCTCTTCTTGAAGATCCGAATATCTGGGAGAGTTAAAACAAAATATTCCACTTTGGAAAACAACAGGAAGCGAGAATTTATCAGACAAAAGGTGTATCTGGGATTGGATTAAGTATAATATTCGGAACCATGGTGTTTTGGTCTCGAAAAAGAAAGCCAAAGAAAGATCTGCAAGGGAAAAAACTTACAAGTATACGAGGAAGCAACTAAAAAATTCGAACAGGACCCTTCAGACTCTAACCTAAATACTCTAAATGAAGCAAAAGAAACTCTAGAAAGTTAGTATGAGGAAAAACCAAGGGGTGTGTAATTATTCGCGCAAGGGCACGATGGCACGAGCGTGGCGAGAGAAGTACAAAATACTTCTAAAATTTAGAGAAGGGTAATCACGTCAAAAAACATATAAGAAAACTATTAATAAGTGGTGCCATTACATCTGATCCTTTTGGGATACTGAACGAATAAAAACGGTTTTACCATAGCTTTTACCAATCAAACGTAACAGATGAGGATAAAGAAAATGGAAACGAATTTTGTAATAATTTGAATATAGAAAGATTATCAGAAGAACAAAAACAATCTTGTGAAGGAGAAATATTTCTTGAAGAAATTACAGCCATTCTTAACAGTTTTGAGAGTAACAAATCTCCTGGTAATGATGGAATACTAATAGAAGTTTACAAAAGTTGCTGAGAATTAATTTATGATTCATTTATGGAATGTGCAAGGGAGTGTTTCAACCACGGCGAAATGTCTAGCTCTCAAAGAAAAGCAATTATAACTCTTATAGAAAAGCAACATAAATATCGAACTCTCATTGAAAATTGGAGGCCAATCTCTCTTATTAACGTGGATGCAAAAATAATTTCAAAAGTGATTGCTTTAAGATTAAAGAAAGTTTTACCGAATATCATACATCATAATCAAACAGGTTATGTTGAAGATCGCTATATTGGTGAGACTATTCGATCAATTTTTCGATATAATGGAATTTACAGACAGTAAGAATATTCCAGGTATCTTGATTTTCATTGAGTTAAAAAAAGCTTATCTTAGCTGTTGAAAGCTTGGCAATCTCCATTCGTCAAAATGTTGATATCAAAGGAATTAAAATACGCATACGATACCACAGCAACCCTGTCTGATGAAAATTCTGCAAAAACGCTATTTGAAGAACTAGAAGTATTTAAGAACTTGTGTGGGTTGGAGATAAATAGTTCTAAAACAGAAGGAATGTGGATTGGTTCGCTTAAAAGAAAAGACGAAAAACCGTTAGGTATTAAATGGCCAAGTGAACCCATTAAAGCTTTAGAAACCTTTTTTACATATGACCTATCATTATTTTACGAAAAAAACTTTCAAGAGAAGGTTGACAGCATAAAGCAGCTGACAAATATATGGTCATCTAGAGGACTGTCCATTTATGATTAAGTAACTATAATCAAATCATTACTTCTTCCGAAACTAGTTTTTATATCCTCGGTTCTTTCACTTCCAAGTAAAATCATCAAACAAGTAGACAGTTTGATTTTCTCCTTTTTATAAAATGGAAAGGATAAAGTAACAAGGCTCTCTTCAATAAACAGTTATGAAGACGGTGGCATTAAAATGACAGATATTGAAAGCTTGGTCAAAGCTGTACGATTAGCTTGGGTATAACGTATTTTCAGCGATAACGAAAGTACGCGGAAATTCTACTTGTTTTTTGGTAAAGTAACCATAATCAAATCATTACTTCTTCCAAAACTAGTTTTTATATCTTTGGTTCTTTCACTTCCAAGTAAAATCATGAAACAAGTAGACAGTTTGATTTTCTCCTTTTTATGGAATGGAAAGGATAAAGTAACAAGGCTCTCTTCAATAAACAGTTATGAAGACGGTGGCATTAAAATGACAGATATTGAAAGCTTGGTCAAAGCTGTACGATTAGCTTGGGTAAAACGTATTTTCAGCGATAACGAAAGAACGCGGAAATTCTACTTGTTTTATCTCCTACGTAATGATGGTGGTCTTTTGATTTTTAAATGTAATTATGCAATGGACGATTGTTTAATTAACTCAGCAAAAAGATCCTATAGTACAAAACAAAAGTAGTAGATTAGAGATAAAGCGCAGGGTTGCAAGGATTGAAGTCGATTACGGTTTAGCTGGAAATCAAAGTTGCCTTTGTTTGTCATAACTTAGGAGATATAACGTTCGTTATAACGCCTCAGTTTAGTTTGAGCTTCTTTACTTCGTTGCATTTGCTAAGGTTAATGTTTGTAAGGTGGAAAAATAAGTTGTTTGTTTGTCATATCTTATGAGTCATTTGTTGGCTCCTAGGAGAACAATTACGGAGCCTCTTCGCCAATATTTCGGGCGTTTTCGGTTTTAGCCATCGCACTTCGTGAATACTCTTCGTCAATGCATACTAATGACTCTGTTCCGCCAAAATGGCAAAATGTCGCTTAACTTATTTCCACGTTATATCGCAAAATGGCACAAAATATACAACTTTGTTGGATAAAAAGATCCTTTAGTACAAAACAAAAGTAATAGATTAGAGAAAAAGCGCAGGATTACAAGGATTGAAGTGGATTACAGTTTAGCTGGAAATCAAAGTTGCCTTTGTTTGCTGGAGAGGCAGTGTCAAATCGGGACATTTATCTGAAACTAGAAAGCGTACGTTATGACGGCTCAGTCTATTTGGAGCTGCTTTACTTCGTTCCATTTGCTTAGTCAATGTTTGTAAGATAAAAAGCTAAAAGGTTTGCTTGTCATAACTTATGGGTCATTTGTTGGCTCCTTGGCGAAAAATTACGGAGCCTCTTCGACAATTTTTCGTTAATTTTCGGTTTTAGCCTCGCACTTCGTGAATATCCTTCGTAAATGCATACTAATGACACTGTTCCGCCGAAGTGGCGAAATGTCGCTTAACTTATTTCCACGTTATATCGACAAATGGCACAAAATGTACAACTTAGTTGGATAAAAAGATCCTATAGTACAAAACAAATGTAGTCTTTTAGAGATAAAGCGCAGGATTGCAAGGATTGAAGTGGATTACAGATTTGCTGGAAATCAAAGTTGCCTTTGTTTGCTGTAGAGGCAGTGTCATTCGTCGCATTTATCGGGTCTTTCTGCATGTACCAGTATCCATGAACCACTCATTGTCTTCTATTGTTTGTGAGGTATTGTATTTTTGGTCTTGTTTTGCATTTGTATTATTGTCGTTCTTTGTTCTTTTTGTTTTACGTAATATGTGACCGGTACATGCAGAATCTACTTATTTATCTGAATCCAAAATGCGTGCGTTATAACGGATAGTTTATTTTGAGCTTCTTTACTTCGTTGCATTTGCTAAGTTAATGTTTGTAAGGTGGAAAAATCAATTGTTTGTTTGTCATAACTTATGAGTCATTTGTTGGCTCCTAGGAGAACAATTACGGAGCCTCTTCGTCAATATTTCGGGCATTTTTGGTTTTAGCCGTCGCACTTCGTGAATAGTGTTGGTAAATGCATACTGATGAGATTGTCCCACCAAAATGGCAAAATGTCGCTAAGCTTATTTCCACGTTATATCGCCAAATGGCACAAAATATACAACTTAGTTGAATAAAAAGATCCTAAAGTACAAAATAAAAGTAGACGTTCGGAGACAAAGTGCAGGATTGCAAGGATTGAGGTGGATTACAGTTTAGCTGGTAACCAAAATTGCCTTCGTTTGCTGGAGAGGCAGTGTCAATCGTGACATTTATCTGAAACCAGAATGCGTACGTTATAAGGGCTCGGTCTATTTTGAGCTGTTTTACTTCATTCCATTTGCTTAGTCAATGTTTTGTAAGATAGAAAGCTAAACGGTTTGTTTGTCATAACTTAGGAGATATTTGTTGGCTCCTAGGAGAAAAATTACGGAGCCTCTTCGTCAATATTTCGGGCATTATCGGTTTTAGCCGTCGCACGTCGTGAATACTCTTTGTAAATGCATAGTAATGACACTGTCCCGCCAAAATGTTAAAATGTCGCTTAGCTTATTTCCACGTTATATCGCCAAATGGCACAAAATAAACAACTTGGTTGGATAAAAATATCTCAAAGTACAAAACAAAAGAAGTAGTTTATTGCTAAATCGCAGGATTGCAAGGATTGAAGTGGATTACAGTTTAGCTGGAAATCAAGGTTTTCTTTGTTTGCTGGAGAGGCAGTGTCAATCGTGACATTTATCTGAAACCAGAATGCGTACGTTATAACGGCTCAGTCTATTCTGAGCTGCTTTACTTCATTCCATTTGCTTAGTCAATGTTTTGTAAGATAGAAAGCTAAACGGTTTGCATGTCATAACTTATGAGTAAATTGTTGGCTGCCAGGAGAAAAATTAAGGAGCCTCTTCGTCCATGTTTCGTTAATTTTCGGTTTTAGCCTCGCACTTCGTGAATACTCTTCGTAAATACATATTGATGACAATGTCTCGCCGAAATGGCAATTTGTGGCTTAGCTTATTTCCAGTTTACATCGCCAAATGGCACAAAATATACAACTTGGTTGGATAAAAATATTCCATAGAACAAAATAAAAGTAGTCTTTTAGAGATAAAGCGCAGGATTGCAAGGATTGAAGTGGATTACAGATTTGCTGGAAATCAAAGTTGCCTTTGTTTGCTGTAGAGGCAGAGTCAAACGTCGCATTTATCTGAAACCAAAATGCGTGCGTTATAACGGCTCAGTTTGTTTTGAGATTCTTTACTTCGTTGCATTTGCTAAGTCAATGTTTGTAAGGTGGAAAAATAAATTGTTTGTTTTTTATAACTTATGAGTCATTTGTTGGCTCCTAGGAGAAAAATTACGGAGCCTCTTCGTCAATATTTCGGGCATTTTTGGTTTTAGCCATCGCACTTCGTGAATAGTGTTGGTAAATGCATACTGATGAGATTGTCCCACTGAAATGGCAAAATGTCGCTTAACTTATTTCCACGTTATATCGCAAAATGGCACAAAATATACAACTTTGTTGGATAAAAAGATCCTTTAGTACAAAACAAAAGTAATAGATTAGAGATAAAGCGCAGGATTACAAGGATTGAAGTGGATTACAGTTTAGCTGGAAATCAAAGTTGCCTTTGTTTGCTGGAGAGGCAGTGTCAATCGGGACATTTATCTGAAACTAGAATGCGTACGTTATGACGGCTCAGTCTATTTGGAGCTGCTTTACTTCGTTCCATTTGCTTAGTCAATGTTTGTAAGATAAAAAGCTAAAAGGTTTGCTTGTCATAACTTATGGGTCATTTGTTGGCTCCTTGGCGAAAAATTACGGAGCCTCTTCGGCAATTTTTCGTTAATTTTCGGTTTTAGCCTCGCACTTCGTGAATATCCTTCGTAAATGCATACTAATGACACTGTTCCGCCGAAGTGGCGAAATGTCGCTTAACTTATTTCCACGTTATATCGACAAATGGCACAAAATGTACAACTTAGTTGGATAAAAAGATCCTATAGTACAAAACAAATGTAGTCTTTTAGAGATAAAGCGCAGGATTGCAAGGATTGAAGTGGATTACAGTTTTGCTGGAAATCAAAGTTGCCTTTGTTTGCTGTAGAGGCAGAGTCAATCGTCGCATTTATCTGAAACCAAAATGCGTGCGTTATAACGGCTCAGTTTATTTTGAGATTCTTTACTTCGTTGCATTTGCTAAGTCAATGTTTGTAAGGTGGAAAAATAAATTGTTTGTTTCTTATAACTTATGAGTCATTTGTTGGCTCCTAGGAGAAAAATTACGGAGCCTCTTCGTCAGTATTTCGGGCATTTTCGGTTTTAGCCATCGCACCTCGTGAATACTCTTTGTAAATGCATACTAATGACACTCTTCCGTCGAAATGGGAATTTGTGGCTTAGCTTATTTCCACATTACATCACCAAATGGCACAAAATATACAACTTGGTTGGAGAAAAATATTCCATAGTACAAAATAAAAGTACTCTTTTAGAGATAAAGCGCAGGATTGCAAGGATTGAAGTGGATTACAGTTTTGCTGGAAATCAAAGTTGCCTTTGTTTGCTGTAGAGGCAGTGTCAATCGTCGCATTTATCGGGTCTTTCTGCATGTACCGGTATCCATGAACCACTCATTGTTTTCTATTGTTTGTGAGGTATTGTATTTTTGGTTTTGTTTTGCATTTGTATTATTGTCGTTCTTTGTTCTTTTTGTTTTACGTAATATGTGACCGGTACATGCAGAATCTACTTATTTATCTGAATCCAAAATGCGTGCGTTATAACGGCTCAGTTTATTTTGAGCTTATTTACTTCGTTGCATTTGCTAAGTTAATGTTTGTAAGGTGGAAAAATCAATTGTTTGTTTGTCATAACTTATGAGTCATTTGTTGGCTCCAAGGAGAACAATTACGGAAGCTCTTCGTCAATATTTCGGGTATTTTTGGTTTTAGCCGTCGCACTTCGTGAATAGTGTTTTTTTTTTTTTTAATAAGTTTTATTGATTTCAACTAATTACAACTTTAACACTGATTAAACACTAATTACACTAATTTAAACACTAATTACACTAATTACAACTTAAACACTAGAAATATATTTCCAAGTACTACAGTGCAATTGAAATACAATTCAGAGCAATTCATCACTTACAATTACAAAATTTATGTAAAAGGGTTATTTATCTTAAGCGATTTGCAATACTTTCGAAAACTATTCTGAAATTCTTTTACTACAAGATTATTATCCCACACTTTATTAGATATAATATAATGTCTCAAGTATATGATAAAATGATTTTCTATAAGTTTTTTATAATCAGTTTTTAAATGTTCTATATTGTTAGTTGCAGATCCAAAGAGAAGATAGTGGTTATTTAATTCGAAACTTTGGTTTGTCTCCGGTTCAAACCAATTGGATATACTAGAAATAAAATCTATCACTATTGGACACTGAAAAAGACAATGTTCTATAGAGTCTTCTTGTGCACAATATATACACTTTGCGTCGGAAACAATACTACAGAATTCCAGTTCTTTTTTGGTGAAGATAATGCGGTGCAATAATTTAAAAGTTGTTTGTATAACTTTTGTATCTTGACAAATACTTCTAGTCAATTTTAAACTGTTTTCACACTCTTTTGTGACATCCCTACTAAAGTAATTCGACCATTTTCGAAATCCTGTTGGACGCACATATTTTGCTTCAATAAACAACAAATAGTAGTCCTTACACTTCATTTTTAATAGATCTATTTCAAAGTCTGGGCCTAAGGCTACAAGCCTTCCTGTCTTAAGGTTCTCTTTATCTATATCAATATTTTTCGCTAAAATAAAAAGACGTTTTGGAATCGCTGATAACATCTGATAAAAATGAAGAAAGCTTGACTTAATATTTTTGTACTTTTTAATAAAATCTTTGTATGTCATTACTGTGCCATCCTCTTTCAGTAAGTCGTGAACGGTAACAACATTGTTATCGAACCAAGACTTCCAAAATACCGACTTTTTATCAATGAGGATAAGTGTGTTGTTAAATAAAACATATTTTGCTCTATTTTCTTTATCATAAAGATATTTCAATTCTTTAAAATATAATAACATATTCCTATAAAATGCTGGTATTTGTTTATCTAAACTTTTACCATCGTAGTTGCATTTAAGTAAGAATTCAATTCCTCCATATTTGTCAAAATAGTATTGAGGGATTATCCTCCAATTGCCAGGTTTATTCACCACAAGACGTCTTATCCAGTTCAATCTCAATGCTTTATCCATAAGGAAAATATTTGGCAACTTAAGGCCCCCTCTATCGATAGTTTGATACAGCACATCTCTTTTTATCTTATCGGTTTGTTCTTCCAAATGAATTTAAAAATTAGTTTATTTACTTTTTCTAATTCAGACTTTGGAGCTTCCAACATAGACATGGAGTACACAATTGGGCTAATTCCAAGTGCTTTTGTTATAACTGCTTTTCCAAAAACAGTTAAGTCCCTACTGCGCCACATATCAAGTACTGTTTGTATTTTTTGAACTTTAATCGTAAAGTTCTTTTTCAAGTTTTTCAGTTTATCGTATGAGTGGAAGGTTCCAAGGATGCGGATTGGATCATCAGTCCAATTTAAATTGAGAGGTTTAGCTTTACAATTTTTATCTTTTCCTAACCAAACCGCTTTAGTTTTCCGTTCATTCAAACACAGCCCTGATATCTTCCCAAATTTTTGTAATAGAATAAGTGCATTATTCACGGATAAGATATCTGCGCAAAATAGAGTCGTATCATCAGCAAATTGAGTTAGCTTGATCTCTTCGTTTAAAATCTCAATCCCTTTAATGTTTTCTTCTCCTCTAATTTTATGTGCTAATATCTCCGCACAAAGAATAAAAAGGTAAGGAGATAGAGGACAACCTTGTCTCGCACCTCTACTTACCTGAAAGAAATTTGTCATAAATCCATTATTTAAGACCGCTGTTTGGATATTCTGATAGAATATTGACACCCATCGTATTATGTTATCGCCAAAATTAAACTTAATCATAGAAAGCTTAATAAAAAGCCATTCTAAAGAATCAAAGGCCTTTTTAAAATCTATAGCAACCATTATACCAGTACTGTTACAGTTATCCAGATAGTCCATCACATCCTGTATAAGTCGGACATTCTCACCGATAAATCGATCTTTAACAAAACCCGTTTGATCTTCATGGATTAGCACAGGTAGAAGAGTTTCTATTCTCTTTGCAATTACTTTTGCTATTATTTTATAATCCATATTTAGAAGTGTTATAGGCCTCCAATTTTCAAGTATGAGAAGATATTCATCATCTTTGGGGATGAGGGTAATAACACCTCTCCTTTGCGAAATTGATAACTCACCTATATTAAAGGCTGCATTATAACTATTCATTAAATCCTCGCCTATAATATCAAAGAAGGTTTCATAGAACTCTTTTGTAAATCCATCACAGCCAGGAGTCTTATTAGAATTAAACGTTTTTAGAATTTCCTTACACTCTTCTTTAGTAACTGGATGTTCTACACTTTCACGTTGTTCGTCTGTTAACCGAGGTATATCTAGGTCTTCTATAAATTCATTAAATTTATCTTCATCCAACAGGTCTTTAGATGTATACAACTTTTCATAAAAAAGTTGGATTCGATTTAAAATCTCTTTTTCATCTACTAGAATTTTATCATCCTCGACTTTTAACTCTGCAATAATCTTTCTATTATAATTCCGCTTTTCAAGATTAAGAAAATATTTAGTAGGTTTTTCTCCTTGCTCATTCCATCTTACCTTACAACGAAAGATGGATCGTTCTCCCTTAATTTTGTAAATTTCCTCGAGTTCTTCTTTTAGCTTAGTGTAATTATCCAGTTCTACCGAATCAATACCAAAATCACATAATCTATTATCTAGGAGATTTAAAGATTCTTGCACTTCTCTCTCTCTTTGTCTAATCCGGATATTTTTTTGCTTAGAAAATTTTATCGTAAGACTCCTTATTTCCATTTTGATTAATTCCCAGAGAAGCTGGGGATTTTTAACTTCTTCATATTTTAACTTAATGTGATTAAATTCTCGATGGACTTTTTCAAGATACTCTTCATCTTCTAATAATGTGTTATTAAACTTCCACGTTCCTGGACCTCTCAGCTTTTCTACACTAAGTTTCAACTGTAAACCAACAGCTTTATGGTCTGAACGTACGGGTATTCTAATGCTCGTTTTAGTGATACATTGTTTTAATTTATTTGAAATTAAGAAGAAATCTAACCGACTCTTGGATTTATATTGTTTAGACTCATAAGTAAACATCTTCTTTTTGGGATGAAGATCTCGCATAATATCAATCAGATCAAGCTCTTTCATTGCAGAAATAATATTATCTCTGTAAGAAGATGGCGCCCATTTGCGCAGACCTTGTTTATCTATTTTATTTAAGGTTGCATTCCAGTCTCCTCCTATTATCAACGACTCGATGTAAGCTTTACTCATAATCAAGGTAACTAAGTTATTCAGGAAAGCATTCTGTTCCACGTTGTCAGTTGGCGCATAAATATTGCACAATGAAAACCATTGCTTATTTACACTAACATTAATTAACACTACTCGCCCATCTGAGTCACTATATTCATTGCCCAGTGAAATATCCAAATCTGGTTTAAGCAGAATACAAGCACCTTTAGAATGAGTAGTTCCATGTGTAAAAAATATTCTACCACCCCATTCGGAGCTCCAAATTTTCTCATCTTGTTTTTGACAATATGTTTCCTGCAAGTAATAGACTTCACACTTTTGGTCTTTCAAGTATGCAAATACGCTTTTTCTTTTAACTCTTTCCCTCAGTCCCCTGACATTTAGTGATAACACTTTAATTTACCAAACGATTCCTTCATGCTCCAGGCAATGCGTGATATTCAAATTAGGTAACGAAATAATTACTTGTACTATTTGTAATTCCCAAGGTATTAAAACAGAAATAAAATAAAATAAATCAATATAAACACAGAAATACATACAAAATACAACAGCCACAACAAAAAATACTATATAAAGAACGTATACAACTACATTAAACACCCTAAACATAAAAAAAAATAAAATATACTTCGTACGAGCGGTCTCCGGTTACAACAGGTCGTATTCCTTGTCTCCTCTTCTAGATTGAGTTCTTACAGTTCCTTGATATCGTCTTTCGAAAACATTTGACGTGGACTCCCGGTTGGAGAGGTTTTAATAAAGATCTTGCCATCGAGTGACCACACTTTTTCTATTTTCCTGTTCTTTCGTTTCTCCACTGCCAAGCTCATCATTTCTTTACGATACGGGTTAAATTTTCATTGATGAAAATTCGCTTCGGGCGATCCGTGGTTTCCGCGGCGCAACCAGGGAATATATCTCCGACAGATACATTTTTTAGCTTAGTACGGGCCTTGTACAACCTGGATTTAATTTTGTGGTTTATGAACTTCGCTAGCACCGGTTTATCTCCTCGCTTCCGCTTTACCCAATGAGAAATTTCAATGTCATCTTCCTTTATTGAAACATCAACCGCTTCAGCTATCTTGCAAACTATTTGGTCGGTCGACATATCTATTTCTTCTGGAAAACCGCAAAATTCCAACGAATTTTTCCTGGAATACTGTTCAAGGTTATCCAAGCTAATTTGAAGTTCCTCCAGTTCTTCAGAGTGCTCTTTAACATAGCTACTTGTTTTGTTGAGTTTTATTTCCAGCGATGCCACGTATCTATTTTGTGCTATCAGTTCTTCTTTAAGCTTGGAAACTTCTTGCCTGTTTCTTTCGACATTATTTTTTAACTCGGCAACATCAGTAGTCAATTGAAAGGTAGTTTTTAGAAGCGCTGTGGTAGTACCTTGGACCTCAGTCAAAAGCTGGAAGATATCTTTTAAGGTCGGCTCGTCGTCTGTCTCAGAATAGGAAGACATGTTGGAAGCTTCGACACGCGCTGTCTTATTTTCTGGAGAAAGTTTCTCTTCGAAGGAACCACGGTCTGTTCGTTTTTTCGTATTTTCCATGTGCTATGAACATATATTACTACATTTAAAGTGCTTGAGAATTATATGTGTAGTTAATATCACATTTTGAGAAGAAAGGATACGGAGCTCCTTTACACACGTCTGATCATCGCGTCGTACCCACGTGAACACGTGAATAGTGTTGGTAAATGCATACTGATGAGATTGTCCCACCGAAATGGCAAAATGTCGCTAAGCTTATTTCCACGTTATATCTCCAAATGGCACAAAATATACAACTTAGTTGGATAAAAAGATCCTATAGTACAAAATAAAGTAGACGTTTGGAGACAAAGTGCAGGATTGCAAGGATTGAAGTGGATTACAGTTTAGCTGGTAACCAAAATTGCCTTCGTTTGCTGGAGAGGCAGTGTCAATCGTGACATTTATCTGAAACGAGAATGCGTACGTTATAAGGGCTCGGTCTATTTTGAGCTGCTTTACTTCATTCCATTTGCTTAGTCAATGTTTTGTAAGATAGAAAGCTAAACGGTTTGTTTGTCATAACTTAGGAGATATTTGTTGGCTCCTAGGAGAAAAAATTACGGAGCCTCTTCGTCATATTTCGGGCATTATCGGTTTTAGCCGTCGCAC
>JAJGOT010000207.1:5000-135000 GCA_022457155.1 Cladopsammia gracilis
CGGCCTGATTTCGAAAAAAGAATCCAGCAAAAATCTCATGATCACTGGGTTTATGTTTCTGAAGACTAATTTACGTGGAGACTGTTTCACTTTTATTTTTTTTTTGGAAGGGAGGGGGACGGGGGAGGAAGATATTTGAGGGAATTTTAGGTCTAAAAAGTTACGTTCGGCCTACAATGTATGGCGTTTTGTCTATGAAAAATGAGAACATTTTTAAATGGTATTAGTCAATATAGAACAGAAGAAAAGTTACTTTTTCGAACGGTTTTACATGAAGTTAACAAAATTTGTTATTAGGATGTATAAACCGGGTCATGTCATGTAATGGGCGCTGTCGCGACTGTCGCACACTGGTTGTTGATTGTGTTTCTAAGGTAAACGAGCACTGTTGCGTCATATAATCAAATTTAAAAGGTCAATCACTGTCAGGAAATTTTTTAAACAGTTATCCAAAATTAACATAAAGAGTGCTTGATTTCTGTTTCTATCGGCTTTATAAGTTATAAATTATTATAATGTATAATTTCATAAACGCGAATAATTTTAGTTATCTTTTGTACTTTTAGAAAGTCCCCAAGACGGTGAACATGAAAAGGAATTGGCAGAAAGAGGCTTAACAGAGCGGTCAAATTCAGGCGATTTCAAAGAAATCGAAGAAGGGGAAACCGATGAAGCCCAAGGAAGACTTCCAAATGGCAGTAGTTCAGGTATCAAGACCACAACCCTTTTTTGGAAGGGTTAGGGACGGGGAAGGGTGTTATTTGAGGGAATTTTATGTCTTAAAGTTAAGTTCGGCCTACAATGTTTGGTGTTTTGCCTCTGACAAATTAGCAAATTTCTAAATGGTATTGGTCGATATACAACATAAGAAAAGCTAATTTTTCGAACGATTTTACATGAAGTTAACAAAATGTGTTTTTAGGATGTACAAACCGGGTCATTTAATGGGCGCTGTCGGGACTATTGCACGCTTGTTGTTGATTTTGTTTCTAAGGTAAACGAGCACTGTTGCGTCACATAATCAATTTTTAAAGGTCAATCACTGTCAGGAAATTGTTTAGCAGCTATCCAAAATTAACATTAAGAGTGCTTGATTTCTGTTTCTATCGGCATTATAAGTTATAAATCATTAATTTCATAAACGCGAATAATTTAAGTTATCTTTTGTACTTTTAGAAAGTCCCCAAGACGGTGAACATGAAAAAGAACGGTCAAATTCAGGCGATTTCCAAGAAATCAATGAAGGGGAAACCAATGAAGCCCGAGAAAGACTTCCAAATGGCAGTAGTTCAGGTAACAAGATCACAACCTGGCCGGTAAATAATACCCGGGAGGACCCTTAATAAGTTAAAGAGAGACCTTCGTGACAAATAAAGGAAATCTATAGCTATTCAACTGCTTCCTAATAAACCAGGCACCAGTTCAATGAAACGTTCGTAGTGTTGGAAAGCAGAGAAGCCAGAGAAGATAACTGACGTATGACTCGCATATTGATCTTTTTTAAGGCCTCATATATGTTTGAGTATTTATTTTATAATGATCGCTGTTACAAACACATTTGGTCTCTTTCTGGACTAGACGTTTTGTAATGTCAGCTTAAATAAATGTTTATTGAAAATGTAAACATTTCAATGGTACTTACCTTTGATGTATTAAGCAATACGTTTTGATAGGTGACAATACGCTTTCTCGTAACAATGGTTGAGTTGGGGACATGCATATCATGCACACATGTATGACATTTTCCTTTCAAAGAGGGTAAGGGAAAAAGCTATCTAAGTATGTAATGTCAGGCCAAGATGTGACTGGACAGATTTACTACGTTCTTTCGACTTGTATCCGACTGGTGTCCAAATGGTACATTTACTAATAATAAGTTTAGTTTTGTTAAAGTGATCAGGAGTTTTTGCGCTGTTTAACCCTTTCACATCCAGAGACAATTATGGAGACATGTAAAGTTGTTCTAACTTTTGAGTCCGTCGAAAAACACCTATGGTGTGCACCAACATTGAAATGAAACCTCTTTGGTAGTATTTTTGCATGATACCATTTGTTTATGAAATTTGAAAATGTTTTAGAATTTTGATTGTTGGCACTCTTGGGAGTTAATTGCAAGGTCTATTTTTCTGTAGTTCCAAGGAAAATTGAAGCATGTGGACCAGGAGCAAAGGTTGCCTCTGAAAATGACTTAAAGACTGAGAAAGTAAAGCTGTACCGTGCTCGAATCATATTGATTAGTCAAGATCAAGCTGGCAAGACGAGTTTGAAGAAGTCTTTGTTTGGTCTCCCATTTGAATCAGAAGAGGAGAGTACTGAAGAAGTCAAAGTTGACCCAACATTGTTCGAAGTTGAAGTTAAGCAAGTCAAGAACTGGCCACTCTCTGCTGATGCAAGGATTGCAGCTGAACAAGTTCAAGAAGAAGAACCTAAGGAGATAAAAATGAATGCGGTTAGTATACCCTGCAATGATAACGCACTATATAAATTCATACTCTGAGATACTATTGCCTGATTTTGAGATGTCATCAGTATAAAATCTTATGAATATGAATATATGAAAATCATCTATGTGAACTGCGAATAAACATGAGTGAAATTTGTTATCCTCGCAGTGTGCTATCAACTTAATAAAGGGGGTCTGAATGAGGTTTAATGTTTAGTGTTATTTACCCATATTTTTAGTGTTTATTGTTATATTGGCCAACATTTTAATGTTTACTGTTACCGGAGAAAATACTGTTAAGTGTTTGGAGGGTATTTCGTAAAACAAACCCAGTCTTTTAGCATTGTAAATACTCATCTGCTCTGCGGAATCGCTAATAAAATCACTCAGTTGCTATGCCTGAACTTTGAGCCTGTGCTCAAACGGGCAGTAGTCTCTTTTTTCTACTCATGCGCAACAGTATCCTGGGAAGCCTGTGGACCAATCTCGTCCCAAGAGCACGGGATTCTTTGGACAGAGTCGAAGGCGAAGAAAAAGTCAGCAACATGGCGGTATCCGGTGTTATTAAAGTTCTAGTGAGCTAGTGAAGCGGGGAGGATTATGCTTTCGAAAGGCGTAGAAGCAGGGTCACGTTTGACCTTGCAAAGCAATCCAGCGTGGCAGCCGTCAAGAAACAATTTGGATTTTTTGACGGAATTTCAACTACACCACCTTATCTATGCGCCACTATATATATTCTCGTAAATTAAGTAGCAAAGCCATCTTACTCCACGAATTTATTGACAAACGTCTTTCTAAATATAATCATGAAAATATGTATTAATTTTATCTCCATTAAAACTCTTCTTCTCCTGTCTATCAAAACAATGCAGATCTCCTGCAATAACAAGATGTTATTGTTATAATAATAGCTATAACCGAACCTTGGACATTGTATACTGTATGGATTAAAATCTGTTAAAACTATATTTATTGTCTTTTAGAATGTTTATGTTGTATACGCCCCGCTTAAACTAATATTGTAAAACTCAACTATCTAAATAAAAAAAAATACATTCTAAAAAAAATGGCTCTGAAGAAACTCTCGAAAAAAACACAAGTTTCGTTGGTACTTCTCGAAGAAGGGATGAGACGACTCAAGATAACGCGAAGAATATAAATGAGGACTATCTTGGTGATTGACCTACGCACGTTCGCGTTACTAACAACTTTAGTTGAAAACCTTCATGCAGTCTCCCACTTCAAAAACAAGTCTTTCACTGCTCTGCAGCAGTATGCCCAAGACTTTGGCACGATTTCGAAGGAATTTTTAATTTAGGACAACGAAATGGGGCGCCAAATACTTTGCACTCGAGAAATCGTACTATCCGGTTCCGAGATCCAGTATGGAGTTGGTAGATGTAAACGTGATGAAACCTCCTCCAGTTAGAAGCATAGATCCCCAGATTGAAGTAGTCATGAAGGAATTGGTTGACAGATATCGCCCTGTGAGGCAAAGAACAGTGCGCAGTGCAAGCACCAAAGACAAAGCAGGAGCTCTGCCACCAGCAGTATATTCCAGTCATCCTTCTTGTACGAAGGTGATATTCCACGAGGATTCAGTAACAGAAAACCAAGAAGGAATCGAGCAGAATATGCCACCAGTTACAGGTCATGATCATGACGTAACTGGAGTCGCATTTGTGGACGATAGCGTGGTTGCAGTTGTTGCTGTTGGTGAAATGACTGATCTACCTGTGCAAGAGGATGAATACAACACCGACTCAGAGACCCAAATATCCCAGTCACAGTAGTGTAATTAAAGAGAAATTCTAGTGAACGAAAATTCAGTTCCAAAACGCTCTATATTTGCAATGAATGCGTTGTTTTTTTACTGGTCTAAAGTTGTTTTATTTCCGCTAGTTTTCATAAATAATAATGATAAGTACATGCTAAATATTTGCTATTAAATTCTTGGTTTTACAATGACTTGACTATTTTAACTTTCGAACGTACAAGAAAATGTATACTCCCACTGTGGCGCAAGGCCATGGGTGCGGAGTTTGTTGGAGTAGCCCTTATTATTTTGCTGTGTTACCAACCAGGTTTCTGCTTAAATGCAAATACTTTATAATTCGGGTCGCCGAGTAGTTAATGCACATTACTACACGGCTACTTCCAAAGGCGTTCAGACTTATCTTAACAGAGAACTTCTTCTAATATATTGCTAACAACTAGCTTTAATTGTGGGCACAAATATGCCAGTCGCTTTCGGAAATACTTTTCAGGCAAAGGCGAGAACAGAAATCTCAATCATTGCGCTTTAAAAGCGCTCCTTAAAATCGAACGTCGGACTACAGTTCATTGAACAAACCAACAACAAACGCCATCCGACTAGCGAAATATCTAAAATAGATACCTAACGTATACAAAGGCGAGAAATTTGTTGCTGAATCAGTGTTTGATATCTATTCAAAAACTATAATAACGGCAAAACCACAGCGACAAACCAATGAAGACTGCCGGATCTATCGTAGACCTGGATCAGTAAAAATCTTGAAATAGTATAGGTAAAAACGGCAAACTGATCCTTACGGCAAAGAGAAGAGATTGACACAGAAGTGAAATAAAAAACAAACAGTTGAATATATTTGCCCGATATTTCGGTTTGCAAAACAAACCTTCTACGGAGGCTAAAATACAAAAATGAATACAGAAATAAAAGGATCGTTACATATAAAACTTTTGAAATATGACATACAACAGAATAATAGAAAATGATATGTTCCCGCCCATTACACTGAGCCTTTTTACTGGCTGGACCCAATATTAAAATGATATAAATTGTAAATGAAAGGACCACTCGACAAATTCGAAATACTGGATCCCTGGGAAGGATCTGATCAGCAAAATTAATTAGAAGCAAATGAAATGAAAGGGTGATCGTACAGTAAAGGAATATATATATATATATATATATATATACATATAGTGTTGTGACAGGTCTCTCAAACAATGCTGTATGCCTTGTCGAAGACAGAGGATCACTCTAGTAAAGTGCAATCTTGTAGCTTGAAAAGATTAATGTAGAATGAGTTGTAATTATCAAGGTTCCAACTCCATGTCTTGACTTGATTTTGCTTTATTGACCCTACGTTTCGGCCATCACGGCCTTCTTCAGGGGAGTTACAAGTGTGTTAAGGCTTGCGTAAACCGTTGGCTATTCAAAACTATAACGTGACATGTATGGCGTCTATGATTGGTAGATAAACTAACAAAGTTATGCGCGCGCTAGAAAGTGCGCGCACTAATGTGGGTTAAATAAGCGTACACTAGCAGAGGGGCATTTTGTCTGCGCATGCTCCAGGAGAGTATTTTAATGAACGTAACCGCTGGTTTGCGCCTGCTCCGCGTGCACACCAAAAAAAAAATGGCGGTGTACGCAACAAAATGTTTGATCGTCATTCTTCTTTTTGTTTGGTTACGTGTTAGAGACTGCTGTTAAAAAATCGAAAAATGGTTGTGTAGTTTGTGAGAGAAAGTCCCTACAGAGCCCTTGGCAAAATGCTAGCCGCGTACAGTGATGATTTCGAGGGTTGTTTTGGAACAAATTCGACAAGTGAAATAAAGGACGGAGATATTTTTGTGAACGCTGCAGACGAGCTGTTCAAGAGTATCGTCGCTCTGAAAAGTCCTTCCATCACATAAGTACTGTCTGTAAGTCATTATTGAATATTTCAAGTGCCTCTTTTTCCGAGGACAATAAATTCTTTAACTCAATCGACAGCGGGTAGGAGTACCGAAAAAACGAGGGTCACTGATTTTCCAAAAAGGAAGAGTCAGATAGTGATAATAAGGTGTAGCTTTACCTAAGGAAACATTCTTAGAAGCGGAGGAAAAATTAAAGATATTATCAGCGAGTAAGAAACCTTGTTTGCATAATTTGCTTTAAATAGTTTACTGGAAGCTGTAATTATCTTCATTTGGCAGTTAGAAAACATTTTAGTGGCACAATTTTAAGGACATTTCAAATTGAAGAGTATAATAACCTCAAGCAATGTTGTCCTGATTTAACCACCTCTTAACTGCTGCGACCTGCAATGTTTTTAAGGGGGTAGCTAATAGCCTGATTGAATTTACCAAGACAAAAGAAGAATATCCCTGGCCATGCTCACCCCACTAATTCCTTAATTAAGTAGTAATAATAATAATGTGAGTTGCATGGTGACCAATGGGATGGGAGAACAATCTGCAATAACAATATTAATGCTGGGATTTGTAGCTTATTCCTCTTACAACTGATTGGTTTCACCTCAATATATTAAAAAAATAATGCTAGTGTTCATGCTTTTTTGATCAGCTATTTAAAACACAGGAGCATCTCCCATGAGAGATAACAGTTACTGATCTTAAGACTGCTTGGTTATGAGACAATCACTTTTAACTTGAAAAACTGAAAATTTTACAGAGGGAAATATTTTCAGCTAAATCTAACATTGACACCCTGCACTTTTATTGAAAAATCTCCATTATCTCAGATGCTGATATGAGATTAATAATAACGTGATTATTTTTAAAGCCTGGTTCATGCACCAAACTTTTCATGAGCTTAACTTAATTCATATTTAGGTTGACCCAAATCATTAAAATACTATCTAATAAAAAAATCGATCCTTGCCTCAAATTACATTTAATAATTTATGCAGTCGATTCAGGTCATGTGAAATTTGGTTTCTGACTCAAACCTGGTCCACAGTCAAATATTCAATCAAACAGTTGATTCAGATGCCATTTGCTTTGACTTATGAGAAGTCTGGCATCTTAACCGGGCCTAATAGTACTTTATTTTTAAACTTTGGCTGACTATGGGTGTTAGACACCCTTTTAATTTTCAAGTGATCAGCATTTAAATTCTCCACGCTGGGACACAGTATATATTACATATTATAAAATGCTCAAGGAATTGCGTGCGCTATGATTGGTTAAACCAAGTTCATTATAACTCGTTATAAAATGCTCAAGGAAATGCGTGCGCTATGATTGGTTAAACCGAGTTCATTATAACTCGATAACAACAACAACAACAACAAAAATCTTTATTAGTTCGTTATTATAGAATTTATAATACTGGCCTGCAGGTAGCAAAAGCTAATCTTGGCAGGCCAGTGAAATTAATTACATGATTAAAAATCGCTACACACACCAATTTGTTGAAATAAAAAGAAAGGATCAAACAATAGAAGAAAAAAAAGGGGGGGGGGGGGGGGGGGAAAGAAGAAACAAGTGATTGAAATAAAAAAAAGAGAATTGTGAAAATATTAATTACTTTTTGATTTAACTTAAGAGATAATCTCGTCAATATTAATATAGGAATCTGCTTCTTTAAGTATAGTCAAAAGTATATTCTTAATTTTGTTTTTAAATTAACTCTTTGGTAATTCTCTCAGAAATAAAGCATGCGCGTGACATAAGGTTTATTATAACTGTTTTTATTTTATAAAAGAAATAAAAAAACTTGTTCCTTGTGCATTGTTGAGTTATATAAGCACTTGGGAATTTTAAGAACACTTGGCTCATGCTTCTCTGCACTTCTCTTGTGTTCTTAAAAATTCCTGCTTGCTTATATAACTCAATAATGCACTCGGCGCATTTTTTTATTTCTTTAGAATACAATGTCAAACAGACAGGTTATTAGAGCAAAGAAAAATAATCATGCATCATTTTGTACATGTATGTAATTATTACATCTGCATCTTGCATGCATAATATCAGTAACACATATGCGTCTGTGATGCCGACTGGTTCACAGCAGAATTTTGTTACCCCTGAACTTGAAAGACACAGAATCAACACACATCAACATTGTGATGTGGCAATGTTAGAACAATGTGGGAAACAGGCACTTTGCATCAATTGGATTTTGTCGAGCTACAGTGTACAGACTGAAGTCAAAGAAGGACTTTGATACTGCATATGATATAGTAATGAGCACAGGTTTGGCTTTCTTTTGAGGCCAATTCTATTGTAGGGAGATCATATATCCTGGGTTGACCAATACTCTTCAGCAGGAACATTCTCATATTTCAAATGATCACTCTTCGTATTCATATCCATTGTCCTCTAAGGCTGGTGACAGTCACATCAATGACAGCCTGCCTGAGAATATCACTGGACAGCCATCCATTTTGTCCATTGTCTAACTATCGGGCCACTTCACATCTCTCTAAATAGCAGAGAACATGTTTTTAATTCATTTCATCCAATTTTTAAATCAATATATGAAACAATTTTCCCCAGAAGTAGATTGGCAGATACTCTTAAGCCCTGGTGGGTAAGCCTAATCTTGGAGGTTGTCTATGGGGGCTGGACACTGATACTGTCATGAAGAAGTGTTCAAGATTCAAAGACCTTCAGTATGGAACTTGTTTAATCTGTTGGACAACTATATTCCTTTAATCTGGCCTCTCAATTTACAGCATTTCCTTTAAACTAAATAATTTCTTAGAATACTGTAGAGCAATACTTAGAATTTGGATTATGTTCAGCTGCCTGAAATGCTGCTACTTCAGCCAAAGTACACTGTGCCAAAAATTGTCACTGTATCTGATTTACAGATGTTGCTTAACATTCATTTCTTTTAAATACAACTGACAGTACAGTTAATCTTACAACAAGACAGCAAATATGATATTTCTGCAGGGTCTGTTCTAAGAGTTGTTGTTCTGATAATAACATTTTGAGGTACACCATATAAATAAAATTAATCACACTGATGGAAACAGAAGCCCATCTGTGGTAAATGCCATATCATAATCATAAATTATTGACCTTGCTCATAAAAAACACAAATACAGAAGTTCTTTAAGAAATTAATGGCACCACTAACATATTGGGAAGCAGCAAGCCTAAACTAAATAGCATAATTTATATTTTTTTAAAACATTCTACAAAGCGTAAAAGATCAATTATTTTGTGCGACTGCATCTTTCAGTGTTGGCAAACACATTGAGACTGTGTGTATGTCAAAGGATGATCTTTAGTTTTCAGTTCATAATAAACTTTATCTTATAACAGAAATATTGCATTTCCATAGTATGTACTGCAGTATATGGAGTTGTTGCAAGAGTAAATCACAAACCTGAATATTGTAACATTTTGAAGAATTATAAACAAGACATTACCAATGCAACAAAAAGGACCAAAAAGTGTTCCAGTTTTCATTAAGGTAAAAATGTCAAACAGACAGTCAGCATCACAAGCAGCGCATTCTCCTAAAAAAATATTCATTCAGAGAATGAGTACCGTGTCAGAGTTCGTGAAAAGTATCACAACACAACTGAGCTTCGAAGGCCAACTTTAACTAAAATTACCAGCACTTTGAACTCGTAAAGTAAAAAGCACGCATTTTTTTTAAGTAAACAAATTAAACAAAGCGAAAAAGAAATAAATAAATAAGTCGTCGACAGATTTTGGGACTGGGGGGACAGGTGAAATGAAAAGATATATCCATTTTTTTCTCAAGCTTGCACTTCGAAAAAGAAAATTATTGACACCACACTTATCAAAAAAGGATAAAAAAATTCATTGCCTACTAAATATTTGCAGTGATGTAATTGCAGCAGCCGCATAGGAATATAGTTGCTTACCTATCACAGCAGACTTCAGCAACAAGATGGTCAACCAACTCTTTGATCGACGACCGAGAAAATCTACGAAATCTTGTCGTATGCAAATGCACCAGAGGTGCTGTGAAGGAAAACGTACATGTTGAACGCCACGCATTTTTTAAGGTCTCATTTTCTGCACTGTAAAACAGATAAAGTAATAATAAAGTTATCTCCGATAATTACAATTTGGGGGGACGGTAAAAAAATTAAGCAAATTGACACTGAAACTGAAGGAAAATCGAGTGGAAATCAAAATTTAGCACTATAAAAGAACCGTGTAACTTACTCACGCATTGATATAAAGACTTAAATTTTTAAATAACGAAACTTCAATTCCTTGACACTAACCTGAATTGATTGCTTGTTCGTCCATATTTTTTGAACACGAGTAGATCTAGTGTCAAACTCCCGTGCATTGCCCATTTATACAATTCATGTTCGCACTTTGATCGATGATAACTCGCCAACCAAGCATTCAACAAACACCACGAGTGTCCACAGGGTTAGTATTGTATGTAAACTCATCGCATTCTTTCAATTTTCTCAATAGATACTTTTCCAAAGCATCGATCACTCGCCTGAAAACCTGCCCAACGGCCCCCTCGAAACAAAATGGCGGCAATCATGTGTTCGATTCACATTTTCCTGAGCATGCGCAGTCAAAATGCCTATGTGCTGCGTACACTGAAATGCGCGCGTCTTAATGTGGCGTAGTAGGAGAAAAATATAATAGTGTAAAATATAGATAGATTACCAATCATAGTAACTATGAAATGTATATCTCATATAAAAAGTATAAGTGTATCATAATGCGGCACCTAAATGCAGTATGGCTCCGAGAGAAGGAAAGGATAATAAGTGAGTTCAGTCAAAAATAATAAGCTTGTGTAGACAGCAAATAAATTCAATGAAATGAAATGTGGACGCCAACACATGAAGTTATCAGTCATCGAAAAAGTACGAAACAAGAATCTAGACACAAGAAGAACGAGAGAAAGTTACTGGATTAACCGACTGAAACCAGTAATCAATAACTTGATCTAGTTTCTGGTTTCATTTCATTTCATTTTATTTCATTTACACCTTCATAGTAGGGTCAATAAAGCAAAATCAAGTCAACACATGGAGTTGGAAGCTTGATAATTACAACTCATTCTATATATATAAATATATTTAACCGATTAATTTTGAACAGCACGGCCGTTCTTCATCAGGGTAAAACCGTACTAAAGGAAAAACGTTACAAATTTAAATGTAAAACAAGCGAATTGATATGAAATTACATATGACATGATGAGACGATAAATCAAAGGGCTCTTAAAGCCATCTCGTTAATGCGTTAGAACGTGAGGTTAATAAAAAATAGAAGAATTGATAGTGAATATGGTAAAGATGCCGTTGTAGCGCACCTTTAAAATAAGTCTACCCAAAATACGTACATGAAAACATCACATGATGCAAATCAGCCAATAGAAATTTATGTTCAAGAAATGGGCGTAGTTTTATTTTAGTAGCCATTTGGGGTATTAAAAACAAGAAATCACTAATTTTCGATTACAAAGTTTACATTTTCACGATAGTGACTAAAATGGGGTCTATAAATTGGTTATACAGTAGACGTGTTTAGAAAATGTTATCGACTGGGCCTTATCATTATTATTATTATAATCCTACGAATCGTTCTTCGGTCTATGGAGTAAATAGAAAAAAAAAACAAGAGACTATATACAGAATACATATTGACATAATTGTTTGCCGGAAAATAAAGCAAAGCCGCAGCAGGAGTGGTGAAAAAACCAAGGGCCGTCCCCCCTGATGCGGCTCGAGGCCTTGGAGCGTGGGAAAAAAAGACTAAATTTTACAGGGCTAAGATCTGCTGAGTTATGATACATATGATACGATATTTTAGACCTAAGGAAAACACGGGTCACGCACAGATAATGACTAATCATCACTTGGTACGTATTGTACTTCCATTGGATAGAACCCAACAGTGTAAATTTTTTTGCAAAAGGAGGGGAACCCGTGCCCCTCTGCTAACAACTTTTCTGTACAGCATTGGGGGATCTGTTCTTATCAGTGCTCCACTTTTTTAAGGCCAAAAGCCAGAATAGTCCTCAACTTCGATGACTAAGGAGAGCTTCTTTTCACAAGATTTGGTGCCGCCTTCACCACAAGCAAGAAAGCGTCTGGTAACCATCTGTCTTCGCTTTGGTGAGTGCGTGCTTTTGTGGTTTTGGTTTTGGTCTCGCGAGTTTTCTCGCCCTCGCTTTACGTGGAGACGGCGGCGCGTCCCGCGCACCAGCCGTTCGCCCACACTAGAACTGTCCGCTTGATATCGGAGGAAAACCTGGATCTTGACTCGCTCAGTATAGCGCGGTCGTTACCGTACTTTAAGGAAGAAATCGTTGGGGTTGTACCCCTCTACGGAGGTAAGTGCTTCGACATCACCCTCCGATCTACAGAATCGGCCACGTGGTTGGCGGCATCGGGATTTGACTACGAAAGCCACGTTATCCCTTTACAACTTTTAGGGCAAAAAGCACTACACGTGTTATGCTTCGTTCCCGTTGAATTCCCCGATGAAAACTAGCCTGCGAGCAGGCTCTACTATTTGGGTTTCGCGCGCGAGCGCTATGCGAGCGGCGAAGCTGCGAATTACGAGAGCCCCATTCTTCTCGCCGGCTTCGCAGGCTCACCCTGGCAGCTCCGCCGCAAAGATACTCGCGCGATACCCCAAACAAGTGAGCCTGCTCGCAGGCTAGATGAAAACCTGCTACAACTCCTGGAACAATACAGAGACCTCAAAGCGCGAGCAGTCCGCCGGCTTTGCTTCAAAGCCCCGGGCGAGCACATCGAGAACAGCATCCGTAGAATTCACACGTTTACAAAATGCAGTGCCACGCAAATTAGTCACTCAAGAGCTCGAGTTATTTTTTAAGTACACGGGCCAGCCTATACTATGCTACCGGTGCCAGTATTCCGAGTACGTTGTTGAAGGGACACCTTCAACCAGTGTGCTTGGTGACATTTTCTGTCATACAGATATTGCTAAACTCGCGAGTGTCTTTGTTCATCGGGTTCTATCTTTGCAATCTTTAAGGCTGGCTGTATAAGCTATCAATTTAAAGTTCTTTAAGTTTTCATAATTTGATTTTTTTTTTGTCCATTTTGGTTGTGAAATTTCAACTAAAGAAAGAAAAAAATAATAGACGCGCGCAAAGGACAGTGGTTGAAGGAGTCCCCCCTCCAGCACCCGGGGAGACACCAGAGTCCCCCCGGCCCCCACTGACGCAACCAGCAGCGACACCTCCCTGTAACCACAATAGGCCGTTTGCACGAGTGCGTCATTTGACTACAACTACCAGAATTCATTTCGTTTTTCCTTTCTTATTTAAATTTTGTAATCCCAGTGAGGTTTAAATAACAATAGCCCTAATTTGCACTACAAAACAAAAAACTGAAGGATTGTGGTATTTGTAGTCATATGCCGTCATCGTGCAAATGGCCTATTTCGCAAGATACTTCTGAGAACACCCACACCACCGTTGAAACCACCCAAGCCACCCCCCTGACACCCGAGGAATCGATGGAAACCAGCCAGTCAGTACAAACCGAACAAACAGCGCAAACATACGCAGCAGCTGCACAGACCAATACTCAGGAACCTTTTACACCAGAATCCTCGCCCTGCGAAAACAACGGGAACAAACGAAAATCACCACCGTCCCGTCAAAGGATGCTAGCTCCGCGAAGAAGAAAATCTATGATCAAGGGGCTTCCCTTAAAGGTCAAATGAACCAAAAATTTGATTTTTTTTCTTTATCCATTTAAAGCTATTTAAACGTTAAATGAAACCATAATAAAGCACACTTACGCAACAATTTGCCCTCCTGAACCTTTAAGTAAGTCACACAGCTAAAAGTACGAAGATTTCCGAAGACTTCACGAAAACGTTTCTGAAATGGCCGCGCGCTTCAAGTGGTAGGATTGGTAATGATTATGACGTCAAAATTCATTCTCCTTGGCCATCGTAGCTTAATAAGAAATAGCACACAAACTGCAGTGACAAACATGACAATAAAACGCATGTTGGAAAACAAAATATTAACTTGACGTTTCGTATGTTACAACATACATCCTCAGAAGTGACCGTTTAGAATACAAGTAACAACTAAATTTAAATGAATAATAAGTAACTAATTAACAACAACAATAACATAAGATGAGAAAAATTTGCATATGAAAGATGCAAACTAATAAAGAATTAGCTTTTCGCTGCTGACGTTATCGTTAAGGGTAGGTCTGAGTTCCTGAATAAGTAGAGTCTCCTTAATCTTACAGTTAGTATCAGACCGACCTTTTGCCAATATCTCAAAGTGGTCCTATTTGAAGTTGTGACCAGTTGATGTGACGTGGTCTGCGATAGCAGATGCATGACAAGTACTTGTGATCCCTTTAAAATGTTCAGTTTTTCTGTCATGCAATCTTCGTTTTGTTTTTCCAATGTAGAAATCCTGACAATCCCAACAACTAGCCTTATACACAACTTTTGACATTTAGGAACGTCATCTTATGTTATTGTTGTTGTTGTTAATGAGTTATTATTCATTTAAATTTAGTTGTTACTTGTATTCTAAACGGTCACTTCTGAGGATGTATGTTGTAACATACGAAACGTCAAGTTAATATTTTGTTTTCCAACATGCGTTTTATTGTCATGTTTGCCACTGCAGTTTGTGTGCTATTTCTTATTATGACGTCACTATTGGCGAGACAACCGTGTTCCCAGTGTCCTCTCTTCTGCGTGTAAGATTTTCACTGTTTTCGTATTGAAAATGGACAATTGTTGCTGCAGTTCATCGCAGAACACAACACCATAGTTTTTAGCTCAGTCACCGACTTTCAACTTCGATCTTTGTCTGTTTTGTGGCGGTCGATAGTGACGTCACTATTGGCTTCGACAATTTTCTGACAATTTTCCCGATCGCTCTACAATTATGAAGGTCAAAAAGTTTCATTTTTCAACTTCCAATATCTCTGCGATGCCAAGTCCAATTAGTTTTAAACTTCAAAATATGTTTATTTGGTCCTCTTTCAACACATTGCACAAATATTGGACTAAAGGAAAATATGTCCAATTTTGGTTCATTTGACCTTTAAGCACTTCTTGGAAGCGTTACAGGACGCAGGCCCCTTCCGTGAGACCCTTCTCCAGAAACTGCCGGCCACCCCCAACTACCGATGCCGTGAGCGTAAGCGTTTTGCAACTAGCCTGCATGACAGGCGCTTTATGAGCCAAGCGGAGAGAGAGATCAATTATACCAAATGTAAACAACAAGATAAAAACAAAGCTCTCGCTCGTGTTGTAATTACACATTTTACCTCGGTTATTGTTTGTTTCCTCGACTGGAACATTCCCCCGGGGGAGGGGGGTACTTCCTAGTAATGGGCTAATGGGAATGTGCCGCTGGATGGGGTTGCACTTTCACGACTGGATTGACTATAATGGGGTTGCATTTTCAATAGAGTTACTAGAATGGGGGTCGCAAATTGTCGGAATTTTTTGGGGTAAGAAAATTCTGGCAAGGATTTTTTTTGGGTAGTTTTAGCTTGTAAATATTTTCGGCTAACAAATGTACCAGAAGGTTTGTAGGTGAAGAGTAGAGTCTCCTACATTTAATAAATGCGTCAACTCATTTGAAGATGACCTAGATAAAAGTGTTCCGAACTCAAGGTAGATGGCTAAACAGAAAGTGACTAAGTTGGGATTGCGAAATTTACATTTACTCAAAAGTGACTAAGATGGGGTCTATAATTGGCCACAAAATAGACTATAATGGGGTAGGGGCTCTGAGAGGCCAGCGGCACATACCCAGCAAAAGTTGACCCAAGTACCCCCCCCCCCCCCGGGAACATTCATCAAACTTGGATTTCCTCCTGCAGTTGTTTTAATGGTGACGGACCTAGCACAAATCCTGCTCGTCGCTAAAAGCATTTTCGCCCAGCTTTAGAATAAGTCTACCCAAAGTACGTGCCTGAGAGATTTTTCCTTTCTGATCTTAGATAAAAATCTCTAGCTGTGATACTGACAGGAGGAATTTACGCTTTCCAGAGCCGTTCAGTAGAATATTTTGCTACGCTGTCGTTTGCTAGCTCTAGCTCTTGGCATAACAATGGTTTCTTTACTCAATTTGAAAGAATTGTAAGATCAGTAGTAGCCGCTTAAGAAGGAGTTATTCGCCGCTTTATAGGATCAGTTCATTTCTTAGTTCGTGATTTAATGTGAGCGCAAGTCTGCGGTTAGCATAACTTGCGTAAAGATCGTGTTTTGATTGGTTATTTCGAAATCACTGCGGTCAGTTAATATTTTGGTGGAAATTGGTGGGCAGAAGAGCCAGAACAATGGACTGTCTACAGGCGCTTTATTTTTTCCCTCCCCTTGTCTCGCGCTTCGCGCTCGTGTCGCGCTTAGCGCGAAATGCTTCGCTCACCCCGCTTGGCTCATAAAGCGCCTGTCATCGCAACATCCTCTCTCGTGGTAATTCAAATACCACAGATGATCGCACGCGTTTGGCGAAGATCAAAGATCTCGTAAAAACGATCGAAGTTCACGACGTAGAAGGAGCCATCATTTGCAGTAAAGAACAGTGGATAGAGTTGGGGAAAAAAACCGACCAAGTATTTCTACCAGCTTGAAAATCAGCGGCAGACACGCGACTAAATTACTGCGTTACGTGCCAACAATTCAACCGTGACTTCCGATAAAACTTCGCGAATGTCGGGATTTTTATCGTAACCTCTATTCGGCTGAACAAGTTGATTTATCTAGCCAAGACTGGCTTTTAGACCAAATGGATAAAACTCTGGCATCCGAAGACCAGGAGAAATGCGAAGGTGACCTCACACTCTTCGAGTGTCAGAGGCCCTTTCACAAATGCAATCAGGCAAATCGCCGGGAGCCGATGGATTTCCGGTTGAATTTTATCGTCGTTTCTGGGGTCTATTAAGTCACGATCTAGTAGACACGCTACATTACTCTTTTAAACACGGATCACTTTCTGACACACAACGTCAAGGAATTATCCGCCTGCTTTACAAGAAGGACAACAAGTCAGACTTGAAAAACTGGCGACCAATTTATCTGTTAAACACAGATTATAAAATTTGCACTAAAGTACTAAGGTTATATGTGGGCGGCACGGTGGTGTAGTGGTTAGCGTGTCGGACTTTCAACCTGAAGGCCAGTGGTTCGAAGCCTGGTCTCTGCCGTCGTGTTGTTTCCTTAGACAAGAAACTTTACTCCACACTGTCTCTTTCCACCCAGGTGTATAAATGGGTACCGGCGACAAAATGCTGGCTAACCCTGCGATGGACTAGCATCCCATCCAGGGGGGAGTAGCAATATTCCTAGTCGCTTTATGCTATAGAAACCGGGTTTAAGCTCCGGCCGTTATGAGCCTTCTGGCTCGGGTGCGCGACTTTACTTTTACTAAGGTCATACCGCTGATTCACAGCGGGATTCCTGACCGCAGTATTTTTGAAAACCTTTTTCTGATCCGGGATATAATGGACTATGTAAACCATAAACAGCTTTCGGCCGCTGTTATTAGCCTGGATCAGGTTAATCACGGCTTTTTGCAACGCGGTTTACAGCGCTTTAATTTCGGCCAAAATTTCCGGCTCTGGGTAAACATTGTTTACATCAATATTACCTCGTGCGTTATAAACAATGGATGGCTCTCGTCGGCCTTTTCGCTCGAACGGGGAGTTAGACAAGGTTGTCCGTTGTTGCATTATAATTCAGTATTATTTTATTTTGTATTAAATTTTCCACCGCAGAAATATACTCCCGCAGAAAAAATTACTTGTTTTAATGATGTATATCGGTTTAACAGGAACGTTTTAACAGTGAAGATATTGCTCTCATAACTCCGAGGCGACCGGCACAACAGTCATCTGCATTCCCGATTCAACTCCAGACACGTCCTCAAAAGAACCAGAGACTGTTATCATAATACTGATACGTTTTTACAACAACGTACCATAATTCACTCACTAGTTTTCGCGTTGTTTATGTTCATATTGACGTCAGAACAGCAACCATAACTATGGGAACTATAGAAACCTCCGGTAAGGAAGTAAAATTGCAGTTTAATACCGATGCCTTAGATTTTATTTATACTTGACCAGAAGTCCGCAAACATTTCCTCTTAGCAGAAATTTTAGCTGTCTCGACACGCAAAAATTTCCTCCCGCAAAACAAATTCAGTCGGACAATCTGTTAAAATTTCCTTGTGCACGGTAGCTAAATCAACAGAACTATGACGTCTTTCCCATACTATTGCATAATAAAACCGTAATAGCAATGATTCAGTATTCCAAAATAGAACAAACGCAAAGTTCATGCTATTTTGCTCTGCCATATCGCTTTCCCGTCCCATTTAACTTTCTTAAAACGTCTCATTCGTAAAAATACACCGTGAAATTCTCATACTGCGTTTGCCAAGAAAACGCATTTCACCTATTTTTACCCTTCTAAAGCAGCTTTAATGGCTTTACGACAAATGAAAATTTGAAACACTGATAGTAGTCTGGGAGCAAATGTAATCCCGTGGGAAGTTCGTGCTGAAAGCAAGCACCTAGTGTAAAAGTGTTCACTAGGGCCTAGTGAACATGAAAAGTTTTGGTGCCAACTTTGCAACTTGCTCAGACAGATTTTAAGGGGGGTTAAATTCTGACCTATAAATCCTGGCATGCAAACGAGGCTAAAACACATAATTCCCCATAACTTTGTTAAAAACAGACGAAAACGCACCAAACTTGCTCACATTATCAAGTATAATCCTCCCAGCAGATTTATAGTAATTTACATAGGTCACGTGACCTTCAGCATGAAAACGAGACTGGAACACAAAATCTATTATATCTCTGTCCAAAATAATCCCAAACACGCCAAACGTACTCACCTCAGCCAATTAGACATCTCGCATCGATTGATGTCACTTTGCAGTGTCACTTGACCCACAACATGAAAGCGAGGCTGAACTACAAAATATGTTATTGCTTCGTTTAGAATGTCGTTGTTTGTAAGCCAAATGCATATTGGCCAATACACAGTAGATGCATATCAGGTTATCCGTGTTTAGATACTTGCTAAAAACTACAATTAATCGTTGTCACTTGATCCAAAGCATAGGAACGAGGCTAAGATAAATACTGTTCAGGCTCCTCTGAATTAAGACTGTCCTTATCTTGCAAACTTGCACACTATCAAGGGTGATACCAATTTATGGTACTGTTCCTACAATCAATGTCACATGTATAATGAAACAAGGATAGATGCTTTATATGTACAGTCATGAAAGTTTTATCTACATGTATATACATTGTTCCGTTATCGATTCCTACGGAATTTCCTGCTCAGTTTCGTCTTCATCATACTCATTATCACTTTCAGCATACTCATTCTCGCAATCTTCAGAGCATAGGCAGAGATCAGTACAAACAAGTCCAGCTTTTCGACACTGACAACGGTTGTTGGAGCAACGGCACTTGGCGCACTTGCATCGGACGAGCTGTATAATCGCTTCTGGAGCTGGTGGAAGGTTTGTCACGACCGGTACCCACTTTCCATCTTCATCTTGCCATCCATAGCCTTCTGGTGAGGGCAACACCGGGTTTGCTACATGATAATTGTTCCAAACAAGAAGTTGATAGTGCGCTCTCAGGATTGCTTGGTGAAGGGCAGCTTGTGTGGGTGGTAACCTCTCAGACTCAGTCTGATTTTTCCTAAAGAGAGACCATCTGAGGGCTTTGACAGTTTTGATATCTGTCTTTGATTGGTACATTCGACAAACAAACTGTTCCACTTCACTTCTTGTGTCTTGGTCTGGCTGTTCCCCACAACCGAGGTTAGCAAGAGCTTGCAAGATAGGAGTGCTGGCAATAACAAATTGATCCCAGCAAGTGACCTTTCCCTTTCCAGAGAAATTCCCATTAACATCTGCTCCGGTCAACGCATGAAATGCTGGCAGTGCAGCCGTCTTAGTGGGCCCAAGGGCATCTACGATTGACTTCAAGTTAATAACTCTACGATTGCTGCCGGTCCCAGTAACAAAACAAAGAGTTCGAGCACAAATCTGGATACCGTCGGAGAGCCAACACAAGAACATCAGTGTCAGGAGAATATATAGAGAGATGGGTAGCACCTTGGGCATCCAGGGCGTGCAAAATTATCTTGGTGTCGGCTTCTTCTTGGGTACTTCGTAAATGCCTGACGTCTCTGTGCGTTGCCACACATTCTGTTCCCCATGCCACAACGACTTGTGCATTACGACGACTTAGCATTATCCTTCACTTTCTTTGCGAGAAATGTAGTAAGTTCACCTTTGGTCTTTGGATGAGCGAGAAGCTTCTTCATAGGCACCTTGGCAATGTGGGTAGAATCAGTGATACGATAATAAATGGGATCATGGCCACCTTGTCGTTTGACTCGTGTTGCTGATTTCAGTGAGGATGGTACATCATATCTGTCGAAGATTATGTGAAGCTCTTGTAAATCGTTATACTTTGCAAACAAGCGATTCGTGAAATGTTCAGCCAAGTCTCTACAGGTCTTGATCCACTGTGGTTTGTCAAGTGATTGGACCTCGGCCATACCATCAACGATTGCGACTTTGAAGCCTGCAGTGATTTCATGTGTATAAGTACTAGGGCCTCCTGCCTTCTCTAGGACATGCGTAAGGGCACTCTTACAAGAACAGTGTAACATGGTACCATCTGGTGCAAACAAAGATCTTGGGACTACAGTGAACTCATATAAGCCAACAGCCTCCTGGATGTCAATTTCTGGGCGGCTCTTGCACACCATCGCCAAACGAGCAAACAGATTTCTGTCCTCCTTTAACTCAATGATCTTGTCTTCAGCTTTGACTTTGATGACCTTAGCTCTCGTTTTCCAGGTAAGAAGATTGCGCTTCTTTACAGGAGCCCAGAGGTTGATCTTTCCTGTCTTGATCCTATCTTCTACGAAAGACTTGTAGAGTTTTCTTCCTTCTTCACCCTGATTAACAAGATCTTTCTTGGTTTTCTCGCTCATCACAACTTTTGTGACCAAGTTGTACAGATCGATGTTGGTGTTCAGGTCTGGTGAAAAAGGGATTGATGAAGATCTTGATTGTCTCGGTCAGATTACTTATACTATTACCCTTGGCGTCGATACAGCTGGATTAAGGTTGTGATGTTGCGCACGTTCAGGCACGAGACCGGCCATTGCTTTTGCTTCTGCTGTCAGTCGGGCTAGTTCTGGAGCAATGAGGAAAAACTTAGCTCGTGCGCTTTCATTCAGAGTTTTTCCTACTAGCCCGCCAGACACTTTCATTGAGCGATTCAGGTGTTCTAACGCAGTGTCCCCACCAACTGCACAGAAAGGAACCTCTTTCTTATTGTTAACCACCCAGTTGCCTTTGATGAATTCTTCATAGATCTTGGGATCTGATGTTTCCAGGGATGCCATTTCACCAAGGTAGAGAGGGATCATCCTTAGGTAATTGATCTTGTCGTGCACAAAGAAGTATTTGGTAAACTACTCCAGTGCAATAAGATGTAGCTTCCAATTCCCACTGCGGACGGACTGGATGAATGCGAACATCTCCATTACCATGCGCATGTATTGACGGAATACGGTAAAGAGAGGATCCTGGGCGTTCGCAGTGTCAAAACTGGACATCTTCTTGATTACCTCAGAAGACTGGATGGCGTTAGTGAAACTCTGGTGCGCCCTCTTGATGTTCTCCTTGTTGCCTTCTTTGCACGCATCTTCGACCTTCGTAGAGCATTCCTCGAGGGTACGACGTACATCGGGAGAGCCTTCCAGGAATGCTTCCAGATACAAGGAAAATAAAGCCTGTAAGGTGATCATGTGTGCTCTTTCGCCGCGTTACAGATAACGCACAAGTTAAAATCTATAGGGACGTTAGACCGACCAAAATCAGTCATACTACAAGCACTGTGATGTCTGTAAGTACAACATGGCGGACATCCAAAATGACGATAATTACCGCTGACCTAATTTCAGGCTCACAAGAACCCAGGCCCCCAAGGTTAGGAAACCACAGGAATTTGTGGAAAATAGGATTTTAAAAGTTACTTTCTAGATGGCCGAATTAAGTTAAGTAACCCACATGAAAAAGATGTTAAAAACAGCTTAACAGCTTTTGGAGGCCGGCAAAAGACTTAAATACCAATTTTCGCTACTGAAAAGTCTTTTCAATTTGTTTTCTTTCCGTTTGGCATACCTAGAGCTCCCGTGATTGTCCTGAGAAAAAGGAACAGAAAAAAGTTTACCGCCAGGTTTTGGAGTCTCCTTGTTGCTTTGTAAGCCTACATTTTGCTCATTAACATAAAAATCCTAAACCACGAAACAACTTAAAAACCATCATAAAATCGAAGCTATTACTTCATATCATAGTTATATATTATAGTTATATTATAAGGCATTTAAATTTAATATTAATATTATAAGACATTTTATTTAAATTACTGTACTTCATATAGCTTTAATACGTTGTAGTTCATATAGCATTTTAATGCTATATAAACTACAGTGTATTAATGCTCATGATGTGATCACCTATGAAGTAATAAGATATTTTAAAATACAGCCTCGCTTTCATGTTGGGGGTCACGTGACACTGCAAAGTGACATCAATCGATGCGAGATGTCTAATTGGCTGAGATGAGTGAGTTTGGCGTGTTTGGGATTATTTTGGACAGAGATATAATAGATTTTGTGTTCCAGCCTCGTTTTCATGCTTAAGGTCACGTGACCTATGTTAATTACCATAAATCAGCCAGGACGATTATACTTGATAATGTGAGCAAGTTTCGTGCATTTTTGTCTATTTTTAACAAAGTTATGGGGAATTATGTGTTTTTGCGTCGTTACCATGCCGGGATTTATAGGTCAAAATTTAACCCCCCCTTAAAATCCGTCTGAGCAATTTTCAAAGCTGGCACCAAAACTTTTCATCTTCACTAGGCCCTAGTGAACACTTTTACACTAGGTGCTTGCTTTCAGCACGAACTTCCCACGGGACCTTATTTTATGACATTTGCTCCCAGACTATAGGTAACGTGAGATATCGAAACTTAATAAGAACTTTAATACCTTTGCGGTGACGTAATGTGAGATATGACAAGATCATGACAAGTTCTGACATCCAAATACCCTAGGGAAATTAACAATAGGTCCGGGGATGCTCCCCAAAAATTTTAGTGGCAGTATGTGACGCCGTTCTTGAAATCCTAACCGGTTTAACCAACCATATCAGCAATGCCCTAATATAGCTTCTATAAAGAAGAGAGAACCTTATCCCCCCGGACAAAAGTCCACAAAAAATAACAATGAACCTTTGTTGACAACTTTTGTCACTTTTCTAGTGATACCTACATCTCGTCTGCGCGCATGCGCATTAACGAGATAAAAAGGACGCTAACATTTACATGAATATTAAGTTTCGTGGCGTCTGTTAAAATGATAATTAAGCGAAGATCAATCTTTCTTCGCGAATCGATGAAGGTCATAAATTCTCTTTTGGCCTGGACCGAGATGTAATTACGGGATGGACCATTCCACTGGGGGGGGGGGGGGGGGGAAATGATACCCCCTCCCCCAAACCAAAAAAAGTTTGTTTGAAACCTCAACCTTAAAACATTGGGACATTGGCATGCTGGATTTTAAAAAGAGCGGAGCTATAGAATGGCTTTCTTTTACATCGGCGTTCTTGCGATCATAGAATTGTAGAGTGTCCCGTGGCACATGAGCCAAAGGCATTAACTTATTTTCGTGATGTACAATGTTATGATAGGTTTTCCGTTTTTATAACTCTTTAGGGTCCTACCAGAGAGGAAAAAACGGAATCTGTCACACCTGAATTAAATATCGATCCTGCTCGGGAAGAAGTCACAGATGTTCTTGTTCAATATTTGAAAAGTGTAAACCTTGAAAGTGATGCTACATCAGTTGAAAATCACATAACTCTGGACGTGTGGGACTTTGTTGGTCAGCATTTATATTACGCCATCTATCCAGTATTCTTGTCGCCCAGAGCAGTTTATATGCTGATCTGCAATCTCAGCAAAGACTTAAAAGCCACTGCTACTCCCTTCGTCAGAAAAGAGGTTATTGAAAATAAAGTTCAAAACGAAAACAGTGAAACAAATTTAGAGAATTTGTTGTCGTGGCTGACTTCAGTCAGTACTTTCTGTCCTACAAAAACTGACGTAACAAAGAAACTGGATTATCTGCGTCCCCCAATTTTCATCGTTGGAACACATGCGGATAAACCGCATCAAGACATCGAGGAGATGAAGAAGCAGATTAAGATGAAAATATTTGGAAAGGAGTTCAGTAAACACGTGATCCGTCCTTTCGTCTCAGTTGATAACTCGCAAGGATCATCTTGTAAGGGGCTTGCTAAACTTCGGGATCAAATGATTAAAGTGTTGAAGCAAGAGCCATACATGGGGGAGGAGGTACCACTTCGGTAAGTTTTACAATTTAGATAATGTAAACGTAAAAAGAAATGCCTCCTGTCGCCTTAGCCTGCGAGCAAGCTCTCGGGGGGGGGGGGGGGGGGGGAGAGTTGGAAAATGGTAATACCCCCTCCCCCAAAGGACTGAATTTAGTTATTTCCCCCTCCCCCCTCTGATCAGTCAGAAATTTTGTAGGACCCCCCCCCCCCCCACTTCCTCCCCCTTCACACTCCTTTTATATACAAATACCCAGCATTTTCTTAATGTACAACCACATGTTATTGCTACGAGGTTATGTTTGTTCCAGACGTGGATATACAGCAATACTACATGTTTACTTGTTGGACATGCATATCTGGAACAAACATGACCTCGAAGCAGTGTTCAACAAAGCCATCCGATTCCACTTCTGAATCACTTCATTGCGAATCCGAGTTGCTTGCACTGGAATTCAATTCCTCGTTAACGTTCTCTTGGGTTTCTCGTGGGATGCAAGAATGATCACCACGAGCGTACTGGAGAACTCGTGCAACCAGTGCCACTTTACCTCCACTGATCTTAAGACCATGCTGGTTGAGGTACTTCTTCAATCTGTTGCAATACGATTATCTACATTGTAGTGAAATTATGATTTTGGTGCAATTTTGTCTGCATTGGTTCAAATTTATTTTGAACCAGTGCAAAATATTTGAACTGGAGCAAAGTATTTTCACCACGGCAAAATATTTGCACTGGTGTATAACTATATTCTACTGTTCAAATGTTGTTGACAATAGCCCAATTTCGATATATTAAAATTCAACTTGAAGCAAAAGACAACACTACGTGGCTTAAGGAAATAAACCATATAAATCCTTACTATCATTCCCCTAAGCCTCGCAGTGATGTCTTTTGTTTCAAGTTGAATTTTAATATATCGAAATTGGGCTATTCAAATTTAAAAAGCCAGAAACGCTTTATCACAATATTCGTCTCTCTATTATAGAGATAGAGAAGAATTAAAGAATAGTTAATCGTATTGCAACAGATTGAAAGTGCAGTTCAGCCACAAAACAGATCATCAAGCCTTTCAGTGAGAACTATAAATACTTGAAATAAAATGATAAGCGCATCCTCCTCTTGAGTGACTTATTTTACTTTGAGCCCCCCCCCCCCATCGTTGCTTTGATTTTACTTTATGCCCCCCCCCCCCCCCTCCCCGATAATTATTGCACAGTCCCTTAGACATAACTGTTATGTTTCTCCGTAAAGACACTCAATACACTCAGGAATCAATACTGCAATGGGTCAAACACGCCACGAGTTCAAGCTGTGTACAGTATCTCGGGTTTTTTTTTGCGGCACACGGTGAGCAAACTCGATTGTAAAGTTTTTCTCAGCAAGCATTTCCGTCTTTTTGAAGCCCTTGTTGTATGTTTGTTGCGTGGACGAAGGAGACGCTTCCTAATCTTGTCGTCTAGGCGGAACGAATCGAGAAAAGTGTCGGTACCAAATCTGCGCCATCTTGAAACGTCACAATGGTATCCAGCATTCCCAGCGCGTAGAAATCAGGCATCATCCTGGGGAGCTGGGGTTCCGAAATGTCACATGCGAATAATCTATTTGTCTTGATTTAGTTTCGGATATTTTCCGGATTTTGAAATCGTACGGCTCAATATTTCAATGCCTACTAAAAGTACGCAGTGTACGCAGTGGAAAAATTGGACGGACCAAGTACGGTCCGGACCGGACCAAGTAAGTTGTTGGGTCTCTTTGGAATCAAGCAAGAAGTTATCGGATTTTCCTCGCTACCGTTCTGGTATGTTATGGATGTTCTATCTTGATTTTGTTGTGGTTCTCTGCCTGATTTGGGAAACTTTCACCTAAATACCGACGTCGTTCTTCGCGATGTTCTACGGTACGGTGCAATTCGCTGTATGTCTTGTAGCAATATTTCACTGACCGGCCGCGCCAGGCGAACGCAGATTAACTTTTAGTCACAGTGCTCGAAATTGCGCCTGCATCGGGCGCATTTGCGACTAAAGATTTCGCAGTTTTGTGACTAAACTTTGTCTAGCTAATAAAGAAATTATATTCAACAGTCTTGTGTCTTACTTGCAACTGGTAGTTGTAATTTTATCCAAAAAATCCTGCGAAATTCACGTTGAATGTTGCGTGACTTATCGTCGATTTCATGCTCCATTAACGCGGTGTCCAAGAAGTTTATCACGGGAGCACTTTTTCAGGCTTTCTCAGAAATGTTTCATTTCCGGTTCCGGTATTAGTACATGTACTGAGGAGTATGATTTCAGAATTGGAAAAAATAACCGAAATGAAATCAAGACAAATATACTATTTATACACAGCACGGCAGGATTTTGCCCGACCCCACGGCGATAGCGTGAATTTGTTTGATGTCGGCCCGACGTTTTTGCCTGTGTGACATATCTCGCAACATAGCCCTTTAAACAGTGGCTGAATTAATTCATCAAACTGAGGTATTAGGTCGAGGCGAGGTGCCACGGGATAAGGAGCCCAAGCCTAACAGCGTCGCACTTTGAACAAGCTTAACTAACGTGAAAGGTTGGAAGCACAAGAATTAAGATTGACGAACGAGCTATTTTCAATTTTAGCAATTCTCAAAAACAGTATTACGCGACCGTCTGCACAGTACATTTTTATAGACCGTACAATTAAAAGTTCACAAAAACAACTTTTCTCTGTCTAGAATAACTAGTGCCACTACTTTCCGAATAAAATACAGTTTTTGTTTTTAAAAAATTGCTCGAGAAACTGATTTGAAAATCAAAAATTGCAAAAATACACAAACATATTTGCACAAGGCGATGCGAGTGAAGACAGAACTGTACTATAAAATCAGTCTTGTTTTGTTTATGTAAAATCGCTTTTAAATCTATCTAATGAATGAACAAACACATAAAAATGGACAACACAATCTTCTTTGGAAAAAATGTATTGAAATCTCCATTAGTTTACGTTTAAAAGCAAAACGCGTACCATTTAAGTTAATTATAGCTCATCGAGTTCAAGCTTTCTTCGATGAAATTCAAGAGATCGATACAACTGAATTCAAGCACGTTTTAAAATCAATTCTCCAAAACTAACAATAACACCAATAAAAAGTCACTCACAGATTGATATCAACATAAATTCTCATCGAAAACTGTAATCTGTTTTACCTTTAGTCCCTCGCTTGCTTGGAAATTCAAATCTCTGCTTCTGGTTCTGAAATCCGTAGAAAACAAACATCTCCCGCATTGATAAAAATGTAATACATGAAGTTCCTCGAAACAAGATTTTATCCCTGAAAGCTCGTCTTTTTCCACTAGAGCGGCTTTTGAGTATCCCTTAATTAGTATCGTATCCTTGTCTTGAGTAGCAAACCGCGAAATATTCAGGGAAATAACACCTTTAATTTAAACGGTTTTCTCCGCTTAGTGAATTCTAAAACATCAAAGTGTTTTTCTAGCTGACTGGACATTCGGCCGTGTAACCGCGCGAAAAACAAAGCCTCGCTTTGGTGTCAACATGACATCGTACGCGCATGTTTTGCGACGTCATACGCGCCCACGAGCTAGTCCTGCGCGACGGAGCGCGGAGGGCGGGCACACGCGCGCCCGCGAAACATTCCGCTAGCCATGACCACGAAAAATGAAGGGCATAGGTTCTAGGTTGTGCCTAAAGAATACCGTTTAGAGGGACGTCGGACACCTTATTAAGACTTATATAATGTAATGTCGACACTTAGAATTTTATTTTCAATAAATTTTTAAGTGTAAAAAAGAAAATCTAAAATCCCCCACTCAGGATTGAACCTGTGATCTCAGCTAGGCTTAGGCTTAGATAGCCTACCGTGCCACTGTACCATTGTACCACCTAGCTTCTCGGGTTGTTCAGGCCTAAATTTAACTATATAAACTGCTACCCATAACATCAACTGAAAGCTAACCAATTACTCCGTTATATAAGTTTCAATAAGGTGTCCGACGTCCTTCTGAACGGTATTCTTTAGATTTAACCTAGGTCCTATGAGTATGGGGCTGCGCAGCCAGGCCTTCGGCCTGGCAAGTGCTCCGATATGATTACTACTAGTTTACATTTAAACTCGTTTACGGTTTTGTGGCCAAATTCTGACAGCTCGGCCACCGGGGAGCCGCGGGGAGTAGCGGGGCGGCATTCAAATTCGTAAGACATGGCTGCAAGCTGTCGCTCCTTCCCCCCACCCTCTATCCCAACCCCTGAGCCCGAGAGCTTGATCTCAGGCTACTGTCACTGTCTTCTTTAAAGTCTTAAGAAGGCTGACGGTTTTGACTATACACGCTACTACCGACTGAGAAGTTCTGTAGCGCAACCACTGAAACTGTGCGGACTGCCGAAACAGCACAAACCTAACATACAATAGTCTCATTCTGTGGGTCCCGACATATCAACTGTTTAAGTACTTGACTACTATATTGCAACCCTTAACAGACAAATCTAGACACAATCTACTGAGAACTTAATTGACGCTATCAAGGCAGTACAAATACCTGACGACCACAGACTAGTGTCTTTTGGCGAGAAATCACTGTTCAGCAGTATTCCGCTTCAACTGGCTCTAAATGGTACTGAGAGAGCCATCAGGAACTCTACTTTTAAGCTACCACTACCGACTGACGACTTACTGAATCTTTGTCTTACTTCGAAATATGCCCCTTTCCACATACAAGCAGTACCATTCTGGTTAAGCTACGTAAAAGACACCTTTACTGAGACGAGACGAGATAACATCTTTGACGAACACTTTTTAAAAAGAGCAAAACGCTGACATACAATTTACTAGTATAGGGATGTCGAAGAAAATAGTAAGATTCCTCGACCGTCTAATAAGCCGAAACGACAACAAATTACAGACTACAATCTACAGGAACCGACTCATACCGATACGAACTTTGCCAAGACGAGCGCAATTAGTTTATTTTTTATTTTTTTTATTTATTTTGCCACACACAATGAATTACAAGGAGAAAAAAAAAGTTAATAAATAGGTTAATTAACATTAAATTTAAAATTTATACATAACTTGGGAGGAGTGACTGTGGCGGGGAAATCTCCAAGAAGCCGAGCTTATGAGGAATAGAGATTTCCCCCCACGGGCAATTTAAATACTAGGCGGCATTTTAAGAAATAAAGAAAAAAGGTCGTTTTTTAAGTATATAAGTGCGTTTAGGGGAAAATATAGATGTAAGGTGTTAAGGTATTTAGGTTACATTCTGTCTGACCCTTAAAAATGGTTTGATCGTACGCTTGAATATACTATAAGACGGGGCATTTTTGATGTCGTTCGGTAATGAATATCATATTCTAGGTTCTTGAAACAGGATCGAAAATTTTTTTAATATTTGTTCTACAGGTATGAGATCGGTAAAAGTCAGAGTATCTTGTTGAATATTGATGAATCTGGTTTCCAGTTTGTGACTCACCTGGCAACTTAACTTACGAAACCAGGTACCTTGATAACGTTTTCAGGAAGAACAACTACAACTCAGACTTTCTTACACGCAACGTTTATAAAAAACAACGAACCTAACACAAAGAACGCGAAACCTGTCACCACAGCGACAATACCCTACATCAAGGGAACTTCGGAGACTATTGCATGCATCTTACAATTCCTTAAAACATATGCGTCGCTCACAAACGGATTACTACTTTGCGACAACTTCTAACAAATGTTAAAGACAAGGATGAACCTTTCGATCCACCCTTGCACCAAAAGCCTGGTTAAAACAAGGTTAACCCAACCAGGCTTACCAAGCTTACCAGGCTTCTACCCAATAATTTTTGTATCCACTGTTACACGGGCTACTGAACAACGACTCCAGAAGGTCTAGAATGCAGCGGCACGGATTGTCACTTTAACTCACAAAAGGGATCATATAGCACCCGTCTTGTTCAAGCTACATTGGGTACCGATACAGGAGAGAATTATATACAAGATACTCTTAATCACCTATATTTTTAACCACTGAGCAAAGAGAGACTCGGTTTGGACTTTTTGCTGATATGTTTTCGCTATTTTTATATTAAAAATCTTTGTTTTCGTGAACCCTATAAGTCCAGTTTCTAAATTTCCCATGCAAACACGTACTGTATTTGGTTCCATATCCGGGAGTGGGGGGGGGGGGGGGGGGGGTACTCTGCACATTTTTGGGTGGGGATTTGCCGCTGGGACTCTGAGACCCTCAACCTATACTAGCCCATTTCAGCTGCATTTTGCAACCCTATTCTAGACTGAACACCGAAAACCCTACCCTATCCTAGATCTATTCCAGACTCGCTATTTTCCAGAATCTCGTTCACTATCCCGTGCACAGTTATTAGTTAACAGGGGTCAGTCAAAATGCCGTACTGCCCGCCGTATCGATTTTTAAATGCCATTTACCAGTTAACCTTGTCTAGACTAAATACTTCACGCAACTGATCAGTTTCACGGAAAATGATACCCTATTCTAGACAAAACATCTCTGATTACTATACCCTACCTGAAAACCATACTCTTCACACCGGCACATACCTATATAGCTTATATGTGCCGGTGTGAAGAGTATGGTTTTCAGGTAGTTTAGTCTGGGATAGGGTATAGTAATCAGAGATGTTAGTATAGGTTGAGGGTCTCAGAGTCCCAGCGGCAAATCCCCCTATGGTCTAACATTAGAACAATTTTTCGTCTCCAGAAAAGGGCTGCCCGCGTTTTTTTAGTATACATGTATGTAATCGCATGGGCCCGAGTAAAATTAAGGATTAATATCACGCGTGTTTTCGCGACGAGGGCAATTTCCACATCTTCTGAAAACACAAGTGATATTAATCCTTAATTTTACGAGGGAACATGCGATTACTTGAATTGTTTATAATGTAGAGGGCAAAATTATAGGGAAATCTTTCAGACCTTTTAAGAGTCACTCAGACTTGAAACCACCCGAAGTGAAAATACTCTCTCGCAAACTGACAAGAAAAACTTTTCAACTCACTGTGGTTAAATAAATTTCTATTCGGTCAAAGATACATTTGGCTGTTATGTACATATCTAGAGAACATAGCCTGATTTTTATCGATAAAAGACACTTTACGACAAAACCAAAGCAAGTTTTAGTTAAGCGTACCTGTGTTTTGGGGAATCCCGAAACGTCGAGTTGGTCATCGAGTTGGATTTCGAGTTGGATTTCGAGTTGGATTTCGAGTTGGACTTCGAGTTGGACTTCGGGTTAAAAAAAATAAAATACAAATATGAAAAAATATAATCGATAAAAATTGACAGAAATTAACTACAGTCGAACCTCTCCTTACGGACACCTCCCTTATACGGACACCTCTCTATTATGGACAGTTTCCTATGTCCCGACAAAATTCTCACATATTTTCTTTTAAAAAGACATCTATAATACGGACCCTCTCTAATACGGACAACTGACACTAAATCTCGGCCCCAGAGAGCAAATTCTATCACGGACTAGCCTGTTCCAGGCTCAAAGATAGTGGAGAACGCGCGAGTTAAAAAAAGAGGGAAAACCGTTCTCACCCCAGTTCCCCCGCGATTTTTTTACTCTTTTTAACTTCGTGCGTTCCCCACGATCTCGGAGCCTGGAACAGGCTAATCTGGCTAATCCCTGACACTCCGGTGATCAGGTGATGATAGTTTTAGTAAGTAATACAATTTCCTGTTTGTGGTTACAAACAAATATCGCGCGCAAGATGTTTTCAGAATTGTACTTTATATTTACTTTTTCACATGCATTGCGTTGTAGCTCGTTTCGTTTTAAAACAGTGATTCGTCAGATTCGTATGCATTCAGCGTAGTTGAGAATTATACAATGTAGTACGCTACTGATAGACTTGAGTGTCTCACTGCTGTATATTAGATGCAGTTTAAAGACGTACGAGTGTGGGCCTGTTTTTAGTTACTGAACCAAAACTGTCAGTGGAGTCTCAAAAGTGACGTCATTGTGGTGACCTCTATAATACGGACACCTTTAAAGGACACCTCTCTAATACGGACACTTTGTTCTGTCCCTTCGATGTCCGTATTAGAGGGGTTCAACTGTAATTGTATCGGAAATCGATAAAAATCGATAAGTGTGAAAGTTCTGCATATCGATTTTATCGGCGCTAAATTTTTATCCACTGTTATGTTTTGAGAGTGATTCTGTAATAATCCGCACTTGGTGCCTGGGTAAACGGCAAAAGTGAAAAAAAAAATGAAAATGCAAACAACAAACGGCAAAAACCACGACTACAAACTGATGAAAGCAAGGTGCCGGATCTGTGGCCAAGATCTGGATCCGGGAAAAGGAGGGGGAGGGGGGGGGGGGGGGGAGAGGGGGATCTGGATCAGTAAAATCCTGCACAAGATAAACTAGTAGTTTCCATTGGAAGCTATTGGAAAGTGAAGTGCTGCGAGTAAAGCTTTAGCCCGGGGGAGGAAAGATTGCGTGACGAGCCCTAAGAACGTATGCGTAGGAGGCTAGTAAAGCTTATGCAAAAGAAGACTTGTTTGGGGCTATGAACGGATGAACGCGAAGTATGAATAAAGCCGTTTCTGATGGCTCAAAACAGGATAGTTTGCAGAGATTAGCGACCTTTTAATCTCTCTCAGAACTATCGACTATGATCTACATGAAATTTCGAATTTACGGCCGATTTCCTTCGGTGGATTCGATCGGCTCGATGAGTGGAGTGCTGAGGAAGAAACAGTTGAACTAAAAATCGCTGGAATCGCGAATCGACCCCAAAACCCCTCACTGAGACACAAGTAAACACACAAAGAAGTTCAGGTGAACCAGTTTTATTCAAATATCGTTCCTAATTTTACACTCAAATTCGAAGTGAATTTTCCCAATACAAATCTTTATAATTTTGCTATTACGCAACAGAGTACCACGACGTTTATCTTAGGCTACCTGTGCTGCCAGATAGTACGTTGTGACAAAAGGCAGTATCCTCTCGTGACCTTTTTTCTTTTGTGTAAGTGCCGATTGTCTAGAGGCAAAGATACCTTTCTATGATGTTTTCTGAACCCCGTGATTTGAGGCGTTGTTTGAATTTTAAAACGCTCTCTTCAAATGTTTTCTTTTTTTAATAAATAGTTAGTTCTAAGCAATCTTATTACTTTCGCCTTTAATGAATCTGTATTTTACGCCTGGTGGGTGGCGTGAGGCGGTGTGTACTGAAAGGTCTCGGTCGGCTTGCAGTGAGCGTTGATATCCAAGATGGAATCTTTTCCCTTTATTAAAAAAAAACACTGTGGTGACAATCTAGTTAAATGCTATTTTCTTTTTTTGATATTTTTCTCGAATTTTTTCCTACTAACTCGAAGTCCAACTCGAAGTCCAACTCGAAGTCCAACTCGAAGTCCAACTCGAAGTCCAACTCGAACCCGAACTCGAACTCGAACTCGAAGTCCAACTCGAGGTATCATTACTCCCCTGTGTTTTGAAGTTCCCGCTTTGATATCAACAACAACAAATTGCGAGAGTTCAAACTTGCTTGCACGTTTGCCAATTTAATTGCTTTCTTTCACTTCTTTTAGCCTTATTCGTTCTCCTGTTAAGTTAAAGGTATATTTCCCTTTCAGCAAAATCTGTCAAAGTTCTTTTCTTTAGGTCCGCAGAAATTCACATTTTTTAATGAAGTGATGGAACTTTAAAACCTTTTGTCGCCATGAATGAATTTCTTCGAGGTCCTCAAAGCACAGTTAATCCAAGATTTGACAGAATTAACTGCTCCCTGTTTGGCGTAAAATGCTGTAATTCACCTGTAGAATTCCTCTCTTTGGTGTCTTTCAATTTCATTCTTTTCTTATAACAAAATCTCCGGCGAAACATGCGAGCGCTCCATTTGTAAATTTTCTTCAAAATCCCGCCAAGCCAACGACAACGACGCGCTCAACCAATCACGAGTGAGAATTTTGATGCTCGACCAATTAGGAGCGAGTAATTGTGCCCTCAATTAAGAAAAAATGCCCTCTTCGTCAGCCAATCAGCATTCAGTAATTTTGCCCTCTATATTATAAGGCGTAAAAAAAAAACAAGAGATGAACGTATTGTGAACTTATTTGAGAGTCTGGACTGGCTACCCTTTTCTGATGAAATCAATGTAAATAAGTTATGCTTACTTTACAAATGTTCAAATGGACAATGCCCTGAGTACTTAAGTAGTAGATTAGTACGTGTCAACGACATGTCGACCAGAACCTCACGCTATGGTAATATTACTATACGCTGTCCTAGGAAAAATCGTGAAACGGAAGGTGGAAGAACATTTCTTGTTTCAGCCACAAAACTTTGGAACTCTTTACCTATTGATATCAGATCTAGTACTAGCATTAAGGCATTCAAGCAGAACTATAGTAATTATATAAAGGACGATTATGCCGGCTTAGATAGTTTTCCTATTTCATAACTTTTGACACTATTAGACCCCTTTGAATATTGCATTTTTTCTGTCTAGTTTTATATTTCATCTGATATCCTTTTTATCTCGTTAATGCACACATGCGCAAACGAGATATAGGTATGAGTACAGAAAAAGGGATGTTAAAAGTTGTTAACTTTTGTCCGAGCGGTTAGTTCTTTATACAAGCTATACAAGGGCATTAAGGATATGGTTGGTAATACCGGTTAGGATTTCGAGAAGGGCGTCGCATACCACCCCTAAATTATTTTGGGGAGTACCCCCGGACCTATTGTTAATTTCCCTAGGGAATTGGCATGTCATAATGTTTTTAAGTTTCGATATCTGACGTTACCTATCAATCTTTCAAATTTGTTTTTAAGTGGATGTATCCAAGACGGCTTAATTGGTCTTCAAAGGTTGAAGAAATTTGTGTTTTTCTTGTCAATCATTTGTCGTAAAGCCATTAGTGCTCCTTTAAGGTGGCTGAACACAGTTGCACTGTACCTATGCGTCATCCATTGTCATTTTAAAACCACTAACGTCTGGGCGTCCAAAATTGGTGAGGCATACGATTAAGCAACAAGCTATACATTTTCATATTTTTGTTGAGCTTTTAGGGTGTTGCTATGGCAACACGGTGGATTGTAAATGAGCCTGCAATATTTGGTTTCGTTTATTTTTAGAAAATCTAGTCAGTAGATTTTGTCCATCATTTGACTCCAGTAAACTCGTAAAAATATTTGCATGTTAACACTAGTCTCATGTAATTTTGACAGGCGGATCTTCCGTAATATGTGGTTTAATATGTGTAGGTTTTGTAAAAATCTCCTCTGTTAGATTTCAAATTTTTGATGGCAGGTGAGTTCGGGATATTCGGAACTATTATTGTGCCAAATTTCGTGAAATTCTAATGAGTGGTTTCGTAGAAATCAGCACGTTTCCGAGGAAAGTCGCTAAAACATCCAGTCACAATTTTTTTGGTCAACTGCGCATGCGTTGCATTTGACTGAGTTCTCGATCCAAAGACAAAACGACCAAAAAGGCAGTGTATTTCTTCAATAGTTCGTTATATTATCTATTGATTCAACAAACATTTTTTACGAACAACAAATTGTTTGATTTTAAAACGAAAAACAACACTTTCGCGATCCACGCTGGGCGAAATAAAATGATCGCTGAATAGGCAATCTCGTTCCCAGAGGCCGCGTTCCTTTTGGTCAGCACCAAGGATGCGGACCTCTGGGATAATCCACATCAAGTTCCGGTTTAAAAACAGTTGTGATTGGCTACTATATTTTACCGGAAGTGCCATTGAAACAGGATGTTTGCGAATATGAAAAAAGCGAGTTGCTCGCGTCAAAAAGTAAAGTGTTGAAAATTTAGGAAACAAGCCTTTATAACTTTAACACTGAAATAGCTGCAAAGTCATGCCGTTGTTGCGGCATAAGAAGCTAGTCCTTTCCGCGTTCTCCTGGACGGTAAAAAATCATCTGAACGATCGACCAATGCATACCTCTAGATCTGCACAATTTATGTAAAAAAAGTGCTGCATATCAACAAGAAAATTATGGAACTGAAAGTGATGTGTCAGTCATCTCAAGAAACGTTCAACTTCTTCATGTAAAACTAAAAGAGGTTTTCAAGAAACAAATCCGAATCTGTAATCCTTTATTCAAATCCGAATTTGTAATCTGTAGTCCTTAATTATTTGCATCTGTAAAATTTCCATCTGTAAAATGTTGCATATATGGCAAATAAAGAATGAATGAATGAATGAATCATGAAATATGAATGACAAATGATGTCCAACACACTACATAGACAACTTCAGTTTGTCCAAGTTTGGTTGTCCGCGAAAGATGATGCATGACTGGCGAAATCCTGGTCCTTACAACTTAGGGCTGGTAACCCTGTTGTGCAAACTGAAGAACGCACGGTAAAATCCATTATTACATTTGTGGTCAATTCGTATTACATTTGAGGGCTTTATTACATTTGTGGTCAGTCCTTATTACATTTGAGGGCTTTATTACATTTGTGGTCAATTATTACATTTGTGGCTTCAACACTGCGACAGCTTGAGACTCAGTTGAGGCTAAAGATAGTGAGAATTGCTTTTCAGTGTTTGCCTGGTTTTGACAGCTCCAATGCCTTTCGTAATAAAGTTTCCTTTTTATCATTGTCCGGGAGATTACAAAGAACGGGAAAGAGCGAATCTCAAAATGGTCTTAAAAATGAAATTAAAGTTGGAAAAATATATATTTGCTCAATTCTTTCTTTGAGGAATGATGAATTCTAAGGATATGCACTTTTTTGTCCCGACTTCCTGACTGAATTTAAGTCTCAAAATAGCAATGAACAATGGGATAAACGATTATGCGTGAACGGACTCTGACCGAACAATGACAGACATTGTAGCGACGATGAGTGGCAACATGTGCGTTTAGAATCACCATAGGTGTCATAGGTCATGGTCAGTAGCCAGTTCTTTTCTTCTTTAAAATCTCCGTAAAATTCGAAGATGTTTATATGTCATATATAAACATCTGCAAACGCGGATAAAAGTAAACATTTTTCCGATGCGTTGTGGCACACATCAAAGATTAAAATTGAATGATCCTAGCTTGTTTTTAAACCGGTTCTGCTCGACAGTTCTGGCAGTTCTGGTCAGAATTAATTCTGTATTGCGATGATCCCCAATTTGCACCTACAGTTTCACAGTTGAGACCAGTTGAACCTCTCGAACTCTTCGTAATCTCGAACTCAAATCCATTTCCCTTCGGTGACCATCGATTTTCTTTTTCAGTCATTTACTATATGAGTCTAATGAGAGTGCGAGATGTTGGAAATAGCGCGCGGGTTCAACTGTATTTTCGAAGTCTTCAATGCATGTATTTCAGAGTAATTTTCTGAACTTACAATCATGGGTGGCCAGCGACCACTGATGTACAAATCTTCAAGGTTACCTTCATCAAGTTCCTTCCAAAAAAGTCATAAAAGACCATAAAAAGAATTGACTTACCTTTTCCACCCTTCCGCGGCTTTCGAGTCTTATGAGCCTTGTGTGATTTGTGTCGACTTCTGCGTTTTTTTTTTTTTACTTTTCAGTTTCGTTTCCTCTTTTCCTCCTTCGCGTGTTCACGAGATAAAAAGGTTTCGAAATTGACGCGTTTACAATACTATTGTAGACTTAACTTCAGTAAATCTAATTGTTATTTGCCTTATTTCATTCTATCTTCAGGTGGTTAAAATTTGAGAAGATTGTCCAAGCATTGATTGCCAAGAAAGTGTATTATTTGAAACTCGAACAACTTCAAACCATCATCCAAAAAGTGTGCGTTATTGAAGACAAGAATGAGGTTGATGATATTTTGGGTTTCTATCACGACCTTGGCATGATTGTCAAACTCTGCAACACAGTTGTGCTACAGGCTCAATGGCTCATTGGGGTTTTCAAACAACTTATCGCCATTTGTGATTACGATGAAATGGTAAGAAAAGTTAACTTAAAATAGACTCGTACCAGTCATACTTGTACTCATGCCGGACGGTGTAATTTGCAGATTTGCAGGTATTTTTCTGCATGTTGTTTTCTTTGCAGGCTTGTAGGTTTAAGAGCAGCTATCCTGTTAAAGATTGTGTATACGATATTTCTGCATTTTCTTAGCAGGAAACCAATGCACGACAAAAGAAATTGATGACTTCCGAGAATTACGCAGGAAGAAATACGAACATGTGAAAAGTATAAGCTTTAGATTAGCTACGGCCTTTAGAAGGCTGCTCTTTTTTTTCTTTCGCGAGATTAGTTTTCTTGAGCATTATTTTAATTGCCTATTGATCAATCTATCCAGGCCCGATGCCTGTGGGGGGGGGGGGGGGGAAGGGGGGGGGGGCGTCAGTAGGTTATTCTGACCCCCCTCCCCCTTTCCCATCCATCCTATCAATGAAAAGGTCCGGTCTATGAGCAATACACCATGAGACGGTGGTCGAATTGAATTCAATTAATGGAATCTTGAACACATGTAGGTCAGCTAACTGATCTGAAGTTGAAGTCGATCTAAATAACACTAACGATAACCAACATGGCGCGATGCAAGAACTAAACCGGTATAATTTCGTATTAACCACAGGAACGTTTCTTCAAATTAAAATTGAAAACTCTTTATACTTCAAACTAAAACGCAGTAGTGCGTCATAGAAGCAGTTTCGCTTTCCTCCTCTTAGTCTAAAATGGTGTTCTTTTTTTAATTTTATGTTGTTTATTTTTCATTTCGGAAAAAAGAGCTCGCGCCAGCTTTACTTAACGGTTTTTGTTCCCCGAAAATGACGACCCCCCGAAAGTAACGATCCCCCGAAAGTAACGAGCCCTAAAGGATACTACTTCCGAAAGTAACGAGGGTCGTTACTATCGGAACTTTACGGTATGTAGTAAGGAAACAAAAGTTAAATATGGACTTATTTATTATTTTATGCCTGATTTTGGTTGCCTTTGTTACAGGTAAAAACCTCTTGGAAAACGCTGGAAATGGTATTTCCAAGCCTTCGGCGCTCACTTGTCCGTTTTAATAGGAAATAATAGACCTACCAGGTCGAAAACCAGCCTACGGGCTGACCTGCTAGTGCAGCATGCGTAGCATACACGCAGCCGGAAGTTTCCTATGTCCTTCCTTCGTTCCTCGAATAGGATGGTTTCGTAGAATATATAACATATATATTAATTCCAAGTTTCCCGACGAATGTTTGGCACTGATATGTATTATCATTTACTTGTTATATGTATTGTTTGGTAATTTTCTAATTACATTTTTGAATAAAAGTAAGCGATATTAAGACATGACGTTACGACGACAACATGTCGTCATCGTCAAATGATAATTGTTGCAAGATAGGTAGCGATATACATAAGGATGAATGTGTAAAAATACATTGAAATAAACTTAGGTGTGAAAGTAAAAGAATTGGCATAATCAAGTGAAAAGTTTCGCTGAAATAGAATCTGTTTGAGTGTTCAAAGTCGGTCTCTTTCTCTTTATCAGGAGCATCTCGTACGTAAATGAGGCACTTATATACGACATGTTGTAGTCGAAACGTCATGTCTTAATATCGCCTATTTTTATTACAAAGTATATTACAAAATCTTCCGTTATAACATTTTTTGTATTTTTATGTAAAATAATGTCGAGTTGGCTTTTGCCTTCAACTAGAAGAGAAGTTACAAATTCAGCTGCTTCTCCTTTGTAGTATTTTGATTTTTAGTGCCGGGATTAATTCTTCTGTACACAGTGATATCATTGTAATAACTGATTAACCTAAAGACGTTTTCCTTATTAATTTGTGCCATGTCGTCTTCTGTCAGAAACCAATACACGAAGAACTGTGGAAAGACTTGCAGGAATGGGGTGTTCTCAGTATGGAGCTTGTTGATCACGTGTTTTCCGAGCATTGCCCAATCAAGGAAGACATCCTGAACATGATGGAGCGGTTCGGATTGATCGCCAAGTTTGCCACCTCACCAACAGATGAAAACTACTTTGTCCCCTGTCAACTGAAGACACCACCTGACGACGTTGTAGCACTGGAGCCTTCGCCTTCAGACCCATTCTCATTGTACCTCCGCTTCGAATTTGGTTTTGTTCCCCATGGTTTCTTTCCACAGCTCGTATCAGAATTTACAAGATCCTACTCTAAGAGTGGATTCAGCGAGCGATTCACTATGTCGCCCTATTTCTACGATAAGGCATCGAAGTTCGTCATAAAGAAGACGTTTCAACATCATTTGGTCATGCTTTGCACAGAAGGGCTCATCAAGATTGTCTTGAAGCAAGAAAAACAAGACTGCTCAGAGTCATCGGCTGAAATAGAAGAAGTGGCAAACACCGTGCGACAGTCTCTGGAAGACGCAATGCAATCGTTAACACCCGAACTACCCTGGTTGAAAGATTTGAAGTGTGACTGGAGCGCTGCATGTTCTAAAAAGGACCTGAACGATTGCCCGTGTCTTCATACAATTCTTGAAGGAGGGAAACTGAAGTCCAGAAAAACGTGCCAGAGTAATGAAAAACTGACGCTGCCACGACTTGAAAAGTGGTTCTCAATGAAAGGTAAGGACATTTGTATGAGAAATGTTTACAAGGTTTGGGAGAAGAATTTCTCTAGTGATAACAGTTCATTTTATTTGAACTCATGAAATGAAAATTCAAATTTTAGTAAAATGCAGAAGAACATCAACAAAACTACGCTACATAGACATAGATAGACATTAGATAGACGAATACCAACTAATGAATTTCTACATAAAATAGGAATAAAAAATGATCCAAAATGTTCCTTTTGTGAAAAAGAACCAGATAAACTTGAACATCTTTTTTGGTCTTGTCCGAAAGTTGTTTCTTTTTGGAATTTTTTAATGGCGCGGTTAACTCTATCCCAAATTATTTCAGAAAATTATATAATGAGTACATCTGTTGCTTTGGGACTGATGCCGGATGCTTCAAAAAACCATCTACAATTAAATTTCTGCTTTCTGCTAGCAAGACACTACATCTGGATTTGTAAATGCAAAGAAACAGCACCTACAATCGAATGCTTCCTGCGATACCTTAAAACAATTTATGAAATCGAAGTCAAAGCGGGTGACACTCTCCCCAAAAAATGGAAACTCCTAGACACTCTTTGGTAAGAGATTCCCCCCCCCCCCCCCCCCCCCCCCTCCGTTCCCCTCCTCCCCTTCCTCCTGTAGCAATATCCTTCAGTAGAAGTTGGCGAAAATGCCCTGTAATGACTGGCACAATGTTTTTAAACCCCTTTTCTCACCATTGTTATTAACTGTGTAAATAAGTAATGTGAGTAGTCAGATGTGTAAGTATCGCTTGTAAATAATGTACTTAGTATAGCAAGTGATGTAAATACTGTTAGTATAATGATGTAATTCGTGAATCAATGTAAGTAAGTTATGTAAACTTTAATAAAAGTTTTGTGTCAAAAAAAAAACAAACAAAACTACGCTATTGGTTTCTTTGTATAGAAAGTAAGATGAAAATGTTTTCACTGGTACAAATGAGCAAAATTATTGAATGCAAAAGAGCTTTTAAGTGTTTTGGTTTGCAATAAGCTACCTAAATTCCGGGTGTCTGTAAATACGGAACTCCCCCGTGACATCTCTTTGTCCTCGGAGCATAACGGAGCCTCCAAGAAACTATTCGAAACCCTCCTAAAATAGAAAACAAATAAATAAAAGTATTTAATTAACAAAATATAGAAGAGATTTGAAAGATTACGCGCGTAAAAAGCACTTGACTGTTTAAGAATTGGTTCATGCTTAGCGTGCGTCTATCGAGTTATGGATGCACGCGGGAAGTTTGGAGAGCACGAGAGAAGCGTAAGAGCTGCTCGAGGCGATAGCCGAGAGCAACTCTAGCTTCTCGAGTGCTCTCCAAACTTCCCAAGTGCATCCATAACTCGATAGATGCACAGCTAAAAGCATGAACCAATTCTTTTAGAACATAGCGAAACGAAAGGAAAAAATATATATATTGATCGCATGACTGAACGAAAAAAGGCGCGAAAATTATTGCCGCGTGGCAAGCCTGTTCAAACTGTTCAAAGCTGTTCACTTAATCTGGAAAAACCGAACAAGCACAATTTTCTGAAAATGTCTTCTAATAAATGGCATTGAAATATGGTATATGCTTTATGCTTCCTTGCAAATGTTCCTAAGCATTGTTTGAAGCGGATTGAAACTGAAAAATCTCACTACGCGACTGTAGGAACTTAAACGAGCAAGTTTGTATTTTTTTTTCGCATCACGGGTTGTTGCGTGCAAGTTTTGTCGAACTCAGTCTGCTCAATGGAGAAATGGTTCATGAACTGAAACGGAGACTCCCTGTGCAGTCCAAAAGCCCGGCGTCGTTAATTGAAGAGAGAACAACTCATGCTTTCGGTATGGATTGACTTCGGACTTGAAATGTGTGGACTAAAGATCGGGTTCTTTAGCGAATGGTCCGTGTCAAAACAACAACAACAACAACAACAACAACAACAACAACAACAACAATTCAACTCACTTAAACTTGCAAAATTAATTTTCTGGAAAGCTGGGAGTCAATGTCAATAAATTAATAATTGAGGCTTTATTTGTGTAGACTTTTGCTTCCACCCGTATATTTACGATGTTGTTCTCCATTTAAAACGCGTTGAAAAGGAGTGAGCGAGAAAAATTATGCTCAGTGGCGTTTACACACGTCATTTCTATGATAAAAATTTGTCTATACGCACGGGCGTGCGTAGGTTGAGTTATAGATGCACGCTCGCGCTATTGAATTAGATTGGGCGAATTTCCTAGCTATGTTATAATTACAATTATCGTCTTTGTCGTTTCATATTCACGAGTTCATAGCTCATAGGAGCCTTTGATTATATTTGTCGCGGGTATCGTTTAGTCTGAATTATAAAATAACTGAGATACTACGCGCGTTCTGATTGGCCAAAGACCTATTAACTATTGTGCCGGTAAACTCATAGAAAACCGCGCAAGCGAAACTGTAAAGTAAACAAAGTTCAATTTTCCACTGCATCAACACAAGCGTGAGGAAAATGAATTTCACAACTCGAGCCGGTTTAGTGTCTTATTGCATATTGTGGTCTGTTAAAAGATGAGAAGAGAAGATTTGTTTCTTGTAAACGATAAGTTGCTGCTCAAACCCACAAAATAAAAAAAAAATTGCCACGCACGCAAGCAAAAAAAAACGGCTTAACGACAAAAGAACACTAAGCTTTAATATTTTAAAACTGATATCAACAACAGGAATATATTTTCATTTAACATTGGCTTGGAAAGGCTTACATGCAGCGATAAATGACAATCAAAACAACCTCGATATGTACTTTGTGAAGTTCATTGAACTGAAGGTTTAGCTATTAGTGGAAAGCTCAAAAATTATGGATCCCAAAGAGAAAACAATGGCTTTCAAACTGAGGAATTTTCGATTGAAATTCACTGAACTGAAGTTTATAAATGTTCCTACAAATCCTAAGATAACTTCTAAATAAGACGGATTTTCACAGTGGAATTAAAAAGCAAGGCTTAAGCTTATAGCTTTGTTGTTTAGGATAATTATTTTACGCCGATTCCATTTAAACGCTTTATCGTGTTTTGTTTTTGAGATTTTTTCATGGAATACTTTTGTACCGGATGCAGTTTAAGGGGTGGTGAATTGTACCTTCAAAATCGTGGGTCTCGGAAAATTTTGGTCCGGTCTCGAAATCTCGACAGTTTTTGTGTTAAGTCTCGAAGTCTCGTTTGGCTGGTGCTTTTTCTGTCTCGGAGTCTCGGATTTTTTTCCTAAACGTCTCGGAGTCTCGGATACTTTTGTCAAGCATTCTCATTCTTCATCCTTGTTTGTTGTTTGATAGGTGATTTGGATAGTTTTAGCACTGAGTCTCGGGCTCGGATTTTATAACGTAGCTGCGGTCGCGGTCTCGGATTTTGAAACAAGGGTCTCGGCGTCTCGGCGAGTCTCGGATTTACCATTCGCCACCCCTAGTTTAAATTCTGATTATGTGTCCAAGCAATGATGATCAATTAGCAAGAAGAAAATGAAGCTAACAAAAATTATAGGTTTATGGTTAAACAAATTATTTGCATGGAATGATCAAACAATTCAACTGTAGGCTTAAAAAAAACAATGAGCTAAGTTTTCACCTAGAAGTTAAAATGTAGAGAAGTACGGGCTTCATTGTACACTTCAAAGTAAGTCGAAAACATTTTCAGAAGCTGAGTTTCTGGAACTAACCTTTATTCCAATTGAAAAATTCTTGACAAGAAGGCAATCTTTGAATCCAACATACGCCATGAAAATTTTAGGCTTTCAAACTTTCCTCGTACATTCATGTTTGCGGCGGCAGATTCCGGACACAATTTTTTGGATTTTCCATTCAAAGAACTTTTGAATCATTGAATATATTTTCTTCTTTCAGCTGATAGATTCCAACTGACGAATTTCAAAGCGCTAAAACTTTTCATCACTTTCGTTGAACCCGTGAATTTGTCAGTGGCATCGTGTAAAGTTCATTCTTTCAGCCGCTCTGATTGGTTTTCCCGGTCATATGATCAATGTTATGAGAACAAGCTACTTGATCTGCACAAAAGCTTTTCTCGTGTTCTCCCAACATCCCGCGTGCGTTTATCACGCCGGTAAACTCATAGAAAATGTGTTCTATTGCTTAAAAATGTCACGATGACAACAAAAATCGATAACTTTCCATCGATCCCCAATTTCGTTTCTATGAAATTCTGCAGTCTGACTGCAGATAGATTGGTCTACGTACTAGGCTTTATGAAAGCTTTCATAGCTCTTGAAAGCTGCTTCGTGTAAATTATGTAAGTCGTCGATAGAGCGCCTGAAGATAATTTTTGCTGCTACATCTGTTAAGGATGACAAATACAGCCACGCAATGCGTACATAAGCTCTTTTGGAAATTATGTTTCCCCTGAAAGTTTGAAGTGGTTTATGAAACGGTGGTTATTTTTTTATGACACAATAAATCAAAATAAAATAATATAAAAAGCGGAAGTTTAGCATACTAGTTAGTTGGAGGATTCACCGATGTATATTACAGTACGGTCATGACACAGTATTGTTGATAAATTCGATTCCACAATTAAAGAATCCCAACTGACACGAGGCAGACCAGTTGGCTATTTACAATAGTGGCCGTGTAGATTCATTCAGCTCAATAGATCCGGCTGCCTAACCACTCAACTAAGCTGCTTCCCAAGTTGGTTCATGTTTAAGGGCTCTGGTTGAAAATGTTTTTTTCGGCCTCTTTGAGATTCTGTTATCTGCATAGAAATCAAACGTGCCCTGTCCACAGAAGATGGTACTTGATGAGTAAGGTAGTCAAGAATCTATGCTGAACGGATAAGTCACACTTGTTTATGGAAATAATGCTTTTCCGTTTAACTCGCTCTCTCCGTCGCCGGTAACGAGGAGTGGCAGCTCCAGGTCAAGTTGTTGCTGTGTTGCTATATTCTGCCAGCTTCCGAAGGGACTCTAATTTACTTTGCTTCCTATTTAGCAAGGTCAGTCCGTCACAGTACAACAATTATCTCGTTATGAAGTATCTCGCTGCTGTGCGTAATCTCCACTCCTGTAGGCACAGCGACCATTTGGTGAGAAAACTGCTTCTGAAGAAGGTCCTACGGGGTATTCTCCGTTACCAGCGGCAGGGTCGGGTCGTCCGTAAACCGGTTATCCCAGAGGTTATACTTGCTATCCGCCCCTTCCTGCGAGCCTGGTTGGGTCTCAAAGATTTCTCCATGGTGTGGGCCGCCTTTACGCTCGCCTTTTATGCATGGTTTTCTTCGCTGTTGTGAATTTACTTACCAAGGAGTTCGCAATTTTCGTTCTCGTTACGACCTGGGTAGGGAATGTGTGTCTTTTCACCCCAGTCAGGCTAGCCCGCAACAAAGTCAGCGGGTTAGCAGTTATCTGCCTTCTTCACGCCGAGATCCCCTATCGCAGCCTTAAAGGACATAGCTTTCGCATCAGCGCGGCCTCTACAGCGGCTGCTGCAGGCTTGCCAGACTGGTTAATTGAAGTATTGGGTGGGTGGTCTTCAGATTGTTACCAATTATATATAAGTATTCCACAACAGGTTCTAATGTCCACAGCTCCTAGGACGGCTAGTGTTTCTAATCCCGCAATGTTACCTGTTTAAGGTTTCTTGTTGTGTTTTTGCTTAGGGGATACCCGCTTCGCGTGTATCTGTGGCGGGTAAGTCTGCGCAGCTTCTCCAAGCGTAGTGCACTAGTCTTTTAATCGTTTTCGCATTATTGACCGGCCAATATTCCGGTCCAATCCAGCCCCCCTGGGGAGATAGGTGAGGCTCGATAGGTCATTAAGTTACTAAAGTTGGCGCTTTGCTGGCCTTAGGTTTCATCTCTCAGTGCTGTAGCTGTAGCGCTGTTTCTGGGTTGCAGCTCATAGCGCTCTAGGTTTTCAAGAGCTGCCATTACTCTTCTCGGCTTGGCGTATTGCTGGCATTAGGTTTCAGCTCGTAGTGCCAGGAGAAGTGAGGCTTTAGAATGGTCTGCATGCAATGGAAGTCGTCTGTCACACCATTAATCGCTGAGTGCTGTCCCCCTATTGCGCCATATGTCTTGTGGTCCTTATATTAATTTAAGGCTTAGATTAATTCATTGGGTTTATCAATTTATCGGAACAGTAACATTAACTCGCTCTCTCCGTCGCGGGTAACGAGTAGTGGCAGCTCCAGGTCAAGTTGTTGCTGTGTTGCTATACAGTAATTTTCAGCATTTCCATTTAATTTTGCCAATCGGTACAGCTTGAGCTCAAATGAGCCGAGACCACATTTGTTTGCCAAATCTTTTATACCGAGGAATCGATTAAATGTTGTTTAAAACTACCAATGCTTTCTGGGTCCTCACCAATGGAAATTCACGTCTTATATCTCTCGATTGGTTTCTCTTCTGCTTTACGATAAAAACTTACCACGGCGTTCAGGACCCTCGACATGCATGATCAGGAATGGCGCGGCTTGGCGTGGTCAGAAACAAGTTATCAATGTAGTAAATCATTAATATTTTGAAACCGGAAGTATTTCCAGATAGAAGCCTGTTGTGATGTCGGTTTAGGCGCAAATTAGTGAAAATGAACATAAAGTGAGTATATTTGGGAACATGGAAACTGGTTTACCAGTTTAAAGGCTCTTTGAGAGCCAGACTGCAAGTCCGTGATGAGCAGCTGAAAGAGTGAGATTAAAAAGAGCTTGAAACAGTTTGACGGTAAACATTTTTTGACGGTTGACGGTAAAAATTACCCTGTTTTGACGGTTGACGGTTAAATTTTAGGCCGTTTGACGGCTGACGGTTAACCCTATTGAGACTCTCTTGACTTTGTCTTAGTAGTCTTAGTTTTAGTAGTCAGTAAAATATTCAACAAAAGATTGTGTTTTATTTCCTGTCCTTCAGCCATAGTACCTTCTACAACTGAGGCATCACCACCAACAGCGACCCTTACCAATGCGGCTTCACGGCGACCAGGTAACATTTCTCAAGATTCCGACAATTACTTTTCGCATTGACATCTTCTTCATTTCAAGCAACTGTTCTTGTAATTTATAGCGGAGCATTCGCGGGCCGAAGGCCCGGCTGCGAAGCCCCATACTCATAGAACCTGTGTCCGTCATTTTTCATGGTCATTGCTAGCGGAATGTTACGCGGGCGCGCCTCCGTGACATGTGTCAGACCGTCAGTCAGTCGCACAAGGCAAACTCGCGGGCGCGTATGACGCCACACGCGCGGCTACACAGCCGTCAGCTCGGTAAACATTTTAAAAGTTGGATCTTTCTCAGTGTCTAGGGGAGCAGTAAAGTCGTTATTTCCCTGCATTTTTTCGCGGTTTGCTACTCAGGTCAAGACTAGGTGCCAGGGCCGGATAAGGAGACGCACTATAATCTATGATTACTACTAGTTTATGCAATAAAATGGCGCCAACTGGAAGGGTTGGTGGCTAAATATGCCATAATTCAAGGTGATTTTTCTCGGAAACTTTGTCGAAAATGGTTAGTTGTTCAAGAAAATCGTGTTTTAAAAGTGATGTATTTATGAATCGTTGAATCTGGTTTTATTTTTATAGCGATGTTGCGTTACGGTTGTTCGTTCTTTTGTTTGTGACCTTTCTTATGTGAATCCGACCTCCTGTATTGAACAGTCTGCTTTGTAATTGCTGAATCACTTAGACAACAAAGCGTCCTTAGCATTATATTATGATAATTTAGTACGTTTGTAGTCACACAATCTAGGAAACTATAAGGACTCCTAAGGCCTCCGGGATTTCAACTGATTTGAGCCGTTTGAATTTTCGTAATTTCGAAGCGAAACGCGACTTGTGCTTATGCGGGCGTCATTTTACAGTCTGCTCCTCGGAGTGTAAAAGTACTCATGAAAGGTCTAAAAGTAACCAGCGAACTCGGTTGAAGTGAAAAATAAGATGAAGTAAAGCTAAATGATTAGTCTTCGTTCATGAAAAGGTCAGAAAATAGCAAGAAAGGCGACGGTTGATTTCGAACTAAAATATAAACAAAGCCATAAACAGACACAGCAGGACAGTCGCGTGCTGAGTAGACCTAGTTAAGTTGAAATTGAGCTGTGGTTTTATGCTTTTGTGAGCGGGGAATATTTCGCAGGCTCTGTTCGCGCGTTAGTTTCAATAGGTCAAGGCAAGCAAATACGGATATTTCTTCTAATTTAAGCCGGCATTGTTTTCGAATGGCGAAAACGTTTATTGATTCCACGAATGTATGAAGAGATTACCACGCGACGGCAATCGAAAATGCGAGGGTTTCGGCCCGTCTGAGAAGCTAAGCGGCCTTGAGAAGAATCTCTAGAATATGAAATCTGAAATAGAAGATATCCAGTAAAAGCGAATAGAATACTAAATAGGTATAAGTAGATTTCTTTTGAAAGGTTTCCGCTTCGACCAACTGACGTCCAACCTCAACGGCGTCTGTGTAAAATGAGCTGCTTGCGGGTCGCCGCCGTTTGATAATACAGTTTGCTTGAAGTGCATGCCGGGAAGATAGTTTACCCTCCTTTACTCAAGATAGAGATACTTATTATGGGATACTCAGAAGCCGCTTTAGTGGAAAAGAAGAGCTTTCAGGGATGAAATCTTGCTTCAAGGAACTTTATACGTTTTTATCAATACAGGAGCAATGCGGGGAGATGCCTTGTTTTTATTACGGATTTCAGAACCGAAGAAGCGGAGTTTTAACGAATTTCCAAGCAGTCCAGTGACTTAAAGGTAAAATAAATCACATTTTTCGATGGGAATTTATGTTGATATCAATTTTTGAGTGACTTTTCCCTTTTGTCCTCTTAAGTTTTGGAGACATGTTTATGAAACGTGCTCAAATTAAGTCGTGTTATCTTGAATTTAATCGAGGACAGCTGTACCTTGATGCTATAAATGGTACGTGTTTTACTTTTAAACATAAACTGATGAAGATTTAAATGAAATTTTTCGAAAGAAGATTGTTTTGTCCATTTTTATTTGTTTGTTCATTCATTACATAAATTGAAAAGCGATTTTATGTAAACAAAACAAGACTTAGATTTTCTGTGTTCACTCGCGTCGCCTTATGCAAATGTGTTTGTGTATTTTTGCAATTTTGATTTCCAAATCAGTTTCTCGGGCAATTTTTGACAAACAAAAACTGTATTTTATTCGGAAAGTAGTCGTACTAGTTATTCTAGACAGAGAAAAGTTGTTTTTGTGAACTTTTGTACGGTCTAAATGTACTGTGCAGACGGTCGGGTAATACTGTTTTTGAGAATTGCTAAAATTGAAAAATAGCCCGGTGGTCAATCTCGATTCTTGTGCTTCCGACCTTTCACCTTAGTTAAGCTTGTTCAAAGTGCGACGCTGTTAGGCTCACCCTATCTATATATACATATTATTAAGTAACTCTGTCTAAAACATCAGTGTATCCATTTTCTTAGTGGTTGTATTCAACACCAGATTGATAGAGCTTAATCTTCATAGGGGTGCCTTTCTTCGATGTTTCTTGTTAACGGAAAATATTCTCTTGTGGAGTTATTGCAATATTTGGCAAAAAAAAAAACACTTATAAACCATGTAACTAATAGTCTCAAGTACTTATTAAAATATTGAACAAAAATTATGTTATATTTTCTGTCCTTCAGACTATCGACTGGGACTAGTTAGTTGTTTGACTGGGACTAGTTAGTTGACTGGGACTAGTTAGTTGGGCGATTCCCGATTTATATTACAGTACGGTCATGCTACAGAACTGTTGATAAATTCAATTCCACAGTTAAAGAATCCCAACTGTCATGGGGCAGACAAATTGGCTATTTACAATCGTAGCCGTGTAGTTTCATTCAGGTCAATAGGTCCGACTCCATTGCCTGATTTCATACCGTGAGAGACTGGATCTAGTTAAGCCATTTGCCGGACGGAAGTCGCAAGTACGCGCCAAAGTGAACCAAAGTCACTGGAGAAAAAATGGCTGTCGAAACAAAAAGCTTCAGTTTAGAATCAATTAAAAAAAGGATAAATGGAAAGGATCCACTTGAATCCCTTGACAGCCAAACCTTAACACAATTTTGTCAAGAGCTGCAAATTAAATCATCTGGAACGAAGAAGGACTTGATACAACGATTGCTTCCACTCAAAGACGAAGACTTATGCGACAGAAGGTTAGACAGCATTTGTAAAGAATATAAATTTTCAACAGCTCTTTCAAGGGAAGACGTTCCACCACCTACAGCTGGTTGGAAGTGCGATGCTTTGCTTTTCCCGAAAGTTCAAAAAGAAGTCATCAAAAAAATATCAATCGACCAATCGACAGGGAATGATAGGGCAGTTTCGTAAGGCCCAGAGAATGTTCTCTTCGAGGCGAATGAAAGCTTTAAAGACTTTGAAAGATGGCAACAAACTATTCGTCAAATCTAGCATTTTAAAAAGCTTTTCGTCGGAGGTAACTTAGACAGCTACACTTCTATTCGTCGACAACATTCCTCAGAAGGGTTTTTGCGAGTGTCCAGTATAGGGAAATGTGGTAATACTTCTCCAGCTCGAACATTTGACAAATTTTAATGAGCTTTTTTGTCGTTGACATGTACTCAGAAATTACAGAAATGGCACCGACCAACGAAAGGGATGAAATCAAATATCATGACTGCCTCTCATATTCTCCTAAAATATTTTAGGAACGCGAGATCCGCAAGACAAGTGGTCACACAAAAGAAAACAGAAGAAAAAGGGTACTACTGTAGCAGTCGACTCTTGTAGAGACAAAATTGACTGGCTGAAGAGAGATGTTTCACAAATGAGCTCTAAGCTATCAGCTGGGATATCAAAGTGTAATGTGGATGTATCAAGTCATTTTTTTCAGACATTTCTAAAATATGGAATCAAACAATCTGGGTTGTATTCCCACCTCTCATACAGAAGTGCTTATTTAAGTCAAATTATACACAAAAAGCATGACTATGCAAAGCAAATTCCCATCTATGATGCAAATATTCTTAAACCAATATTTGCATCGGCAACTGGATATATCTGGCACTGTGCATTGGTTCCTTCAGATGTTAACAGGTCAAGCAAAGAAATAAGCATTGATCATTCCACTTCTACAAACTCAGTCTGTAATGAAAATTTCTTTTGTTCTGAAAAAAACTTAAACATTGCTGAATTTGCTTACACAGTCACATGATGAGATCATAACTGTCAAGATCCCCGAGTTAAAAGAAGTCAGACCCAGGGTACCCCAGAGTGGCAAGCAACTCGTGTAGGAGTAATCACTGCTAGCAAATTGCCATCTCTGTTGGGATTTTGTGCAAACAAAGAATTTGATTCATCTTGGTTTTGCATACATAATAAAATAGATGAAAGCATCTGCCAACCAAAGAAATTTAAGAACTTTCAAAGAGGCAACATTTATGAAAAGGGAGCTTTGCAGAGCTTCTCCAGACTTACTGGTGAGTAACATGAATAATTATTAAGGGAACATACAAACTTTATCTGGTTGGGGATTTTACTTATTGAAAGAATATTTTTGGGTGCAACCCCCCCCCCCCCCCCCAACTCGAACTTTACATGTTTTTCATGACTCCAAAAAGTAGACTTACAGAACATGCTAAATATCATGCCCCCCGCTCCCAAAAAACTTTTCCACGGCAAAAAAATGTGTTTCCCTTTGTTTCTTGTTGTAGTCAACTTTCTTAAAAAAAAAAACTACAAAAATTCTATACTGAAGGGAAGGATAAAATTTTCATGTTTGATTTTTCTTTTGAACATAAATAAAAGATAAACAGCATAAACATATGAAATCAACTTTAAATAGAATATGGTAAATAAAACATATCTGCAACTTTTCAATCCCATGGGACAATTAGCAGGCTACTACATTAAACATAGGGCTGGAAATTCAACATAGGGCTGGAAATTACTGTATAACTACCAATACAATGGTAAATTTTATTCTTGACTAAAACCTACCAGCCAAGCACTTATGCACTCGCTGAAAGATGCCATACAATAAAGGGGTTGATAATATAACATATCGTTGTAGCTTATCAATGAGCTCATTAAAATGTTCCCTTGCCAGATACTAATAAGGGAGGTCAAAGATGGGGAAGTATATCACCAATGTCATCTAGACTAAAATTGAGTGCCCAATTTTATATTAAAATTCCTTGCATTTTATCCATACACACAGGTGCTCCTGTGTCAAGCTGTGGATTTTTCCGACACCCGAGTGATCCAAACTATGGCGCTAGTCCAGATGGCTTTTAAGAAGCATTTCTTGTTGAAGTGAAGACTAGGGCAGAAAATGCTGAAACACCATTGGAGAAAGTCACTGGCTCACATGTCATCAGGCGAATTTCCAAATGTGTTGCACTGGGGGACAGATCACATGTTTACAGTCCTATCTACCAGAAAAGAAATACTCCAACGTTTTTTTTTTTTATAAAAAGAAATGATCTGTTGATTGATGTTATGAAAAAAATTACAGATCATATTCTTAAGCATGAGGTTGTTACTGAATGGCACCATGAAGAAGATAGTCACCTCACTAAGCTGGGAAAGCAGCTTTTAGGAACTGTACCTAACTTTGACACATTGCGTAATTTTAGGTCATGGGTAAACTGTATGGCAAAACAGGTACAGAAAGTTGTATTTGAATAAAGAAATCCATGTACATGCTGTACGTTAAAATTATTTCAAACTACCTTTAGTTATTACATGAAATTTTCGCGACACGTTAATTTCGCGAATTTCGCGATTTAAATAAAATCGCGCAATTTAAGTGACGCGAAAATTAAATGTCGCGAAAATAACATGACGCGAAAATTAAGTGACGCACATTATGTCAATAATTAAAAAACGACTTTATTACCATTACACACGTTTATAACAATCATTTTGAACTATTCTGTGGTAATGTTCTGGTCCTTCAAGCATGAACTACAAACCGTGCCTTGTATGCACTGTGAGAACATCTTTCTTGTTACTGTTTACATAATCAGTTGCGTTTCTGTTTATTTGGACATTGTGGATTAAGTTGTTTGATCAAATTCAGCGACATGTTAAATCACATTGACAAAGAAATAAAGTGTGTTTCACTCAAAAATGCGAAATTAAAGTGAGTCAAAATGCAAAATTTTCGCAAAATCGCGAAATTAAGGTGTCGTGAAATATGCGAACCTCAAAATCGCGAAATTAACGTGTCGCGAAAATTTCATGTAATAAGGTAGGTTAATTTTTATTTTCCTTTTTCCCAGATTTATCAACATAATCTCAGACAAAGGAAAATAAAAATTAACCTAGTTTGAAATAATTGTAACCTAAACTAATTTTAGCCTACAACATACATTAATGAACAAGGATGTGACTACAATATGATTTACTGCTGGACTGTCAAGACATCCTGAGACCATTATTAAAAGTTTAATTATTATTATTTGTAGGATAATTTTTCCAGACAACTTTTCACAAGTTTTCACACAGCTGTTATTTACCTGCGGGACTTTCATTTAAAAATGACGAGAGTGCTCATTGGAAATTTTCAAAACACCCCTGTACCAAAGTCTCATTTGTGGGCATGGCTCAAATTCATTTCCACACCAAAAGTCAGTTGAGTAACAAATAGTTCTTGTCATTTTTCGGCTCAATACCTTAAAAGGTGCTGCGATAACTCTAACGGTATAATCATTTTAGATTTTAGCACCCTAAGCAGACTACCAATCCACAAATTTTGCCCCCCTAAAAGGTGGGACAAGCACCCCATCATTTTTATATGAGTCCCTCACCGGAGGTTATTTATCCCTTTGGTCCAATTGGTTTCTTTAACATGTTGACAATGTGTGCAAATATCTGAAAACAATAACCCAATAAATCAATTCTAGCACTTGGCCAGCAGCTATTCAGTATTTTCCAATCTCTAATCCTGCCAATGTAATTTTCAATACAAATTCTGAGAGTTGCAATATCAAAATTCTTAACAACTTCTGTCTCATCAAACTGTGAGTTAAATTTCATGGGGGCCTGTTGTGCAAAAGACCCCTCTGATGACAAGAATCTGTTATATTAAACCCTTTGTCAGTCATGACAGTCTTGCCTCTAGGGACAAAGTCTAGTACTTGTGACTGTTCGGTTATGTCTGAGTCACTTATACTACTAGGATATGCATCAGAACAATGGAGTAGAAACCCAGCAGGCAATGTCCATACACATATCTTTCCAGTTGTATGGTTCTTGTAACTGGAGAATGTGATATTGTTCAAATCATAATTCTCGGACTGAGAAATCCAAACTTCTGTTGCATCACCAATGACTGCAGTATGACTGTACCCTGCCTCAACAAATTCTTTAGGCATAAATGTCTCCACAAAACCAGGAAGTGGAGTCATATCAATAGACTCAAATACGCTGCTCAGAAACACACACCATCCAACAAATATTCTGGACATTGTTGATGAACTGGTACATGTAGCTGTCATCCATGCCATAACCGCAAGATTTAATGCATGTCTGCATATCGATAAAAAAAACACATAAGTTATGTCTTTTTATCTAGCTTCCTGAGATGTGATGAGTCCACTTTCTTTGCAGTCTGGATAAATCATTGTGCCTATGAAAGGTTCTATACATTCAAAAAGACAATCGAATTCAGTTACTGATAATCCATTCATAAAAACATTTTATGGGGGAGTTGTTTAAGCGTTTCATAATTGAACTGTTTCATTTTCATTGCCGTTTTCATTGCAGTAAGCTGTTGTTGATAATACTGTGCATTGGCACTCATTTCCGTTTGAACTTTTGTAAGCTCCTGTTGCATATTTTCGATACACCTCTTTTTCTCGTCCAGTTCTTTTGTCAGTTTTTCAACTTGGCATTTTAAGTTGGAATGTTCCGCTTGAATTGTCTCCGATGAAATTCGTATTTTTTTAACAGGTGGTGAAGGAAGCGGCGTCCTACTCGCAGGGACTTTTCTGGGAGTACAATTCACATGAGATACTGCGTTATAAGAAGACAACACTCTCCTTGCACACTTAACTTTTCGTTTCAGCTCAATAGTTGGTTTTCTGGAGTACTCCTCCGCTATTTTTTCAGCATACTCCTGCGTACAAATTACGTCTGGTAATTGTTCTTTGGATTTCCTTCCAGTGCTTCAGTGGGCACTGCACTGCAAATTACATGTTTATATTACATGTTTACATTCTCGTTCATATACACTTTTGCGTAGCCCTTTCGTAGTTCAGGGTCAGATGGTAACGTAAAATAGGTGACCCCTTCAGTACGGAAATTATTTTTGCACAATGCGCTTGCACAGTTCCAGTGCCATCCCGATCCTTTTTTGCTCTTTCTGTCCGCTATCGACAAGAACTCCAATATGGCGGCACTTCCGTCCGGCAAACAGCGCAACTAGTTCCAGTTCTCCACGGTATGAAATCAAGCAATAACTGGCACTCAACTAAGCTGCTTCCCAAGTTGGTTCATGTTTAAGGGCTCTGGTTGAAAATGTTTTCTCGGCCTCAACAAAAGACGACAAATGTGATAGGCTTCTCAGTGAGTGTCTTCCATCAACTTTGACATTCTTTAATCATGTAAATGTTTGTTTGTTTGTGTTTCTTGTAAGCGAAAAATACCCTCTTCTGAAGTTATTGCATTATTTGGCATTAAAGGGCTTATAAACGACCTACAACCCCAGACAAAATGTTCGGGACACTGCGCCTCTCGGATATCCCCTCCCCCTTTCCAAAGTTGAAAGAGCTAAAAGTTCTTGTTTTTCAACTTTGAACAAGGGGGAGGGAGGTTGAGATACGTTTGATCAAGTGTCCCAAGGAATTATGACTTCCGTTGTAGCTTAGTCTTAGTAGTCTTAGTAGTCTTAGTAGTTAGTAAAATATTCAACAAAAGATTGTGTTTCTTTCTGTCCTTCACCAGATTGATGAAGCTTAATCTTCATAGGGGTGCCTTTCTTTGCTGTTTCTTGTTAACGAAAAATATTCTCTTGTAGAGTTATTGCAATATTTGGCAAAAAACACTTATCAACCACGTAACTAATAGCTCAAGTACTTATTAAAATATTTAACAAAAATTATGTTATATTTTCTGTCCTTCAGGCTCAGCACCAGCAGCAACATCAAAACTATCGACTGGGACTTCTCAGCAACCAGGTAACATTTCTTAAATTCTGAAAACCGCTTTTCACTTATGTAGCTTCTTTGTTTCAAGCAATAGTGCTAACACAATTATTTAGTGACCCCTGCCTAAAACATATCCATTTTGTTGCCAACAGTAGATGATGAAACTTACTTTACACTTTCGTTTTCTCACTGTGCGTTTCTTTCCTAATTGACATGGTATTAAGGTATCAGCCACCCTTCAGGACCGTCCGCGCGCAGATCGATCTAGCGCGAATTGTTTTAATAGAAACCCCTATAAACCGTATATTTTCTGAAAGCTTAATACTTCCAGATTATGGCTTATTCCTCTAAAAGGGCACAAGTTTAATAAATTCCGAAAATGATAAGATATTTGCAAAAGTATATGTGTTCTTAAAGTAAGGTTCACAACCGCCAAAAATAAACGGAAGAAAACGATTAACACGTCATTTGCTTTTTGACACGTACGACTAAAAAACCGTGTCTCAGTTTTTTGATAAGTGCGTTAGTTTTTCTGTTATGAGCAGACGAAATTCGGGTGGACAAATAATAAGCAATCTCTGTGGGGAAAATGCTGTAACTTCAACATGAAAAGGGCAATTACAATTCGCAGACACAAATTTCAGCGAAATTGGTCCAGGGGCTGCTGACTTGTAGTTTAAAACGTACGCTCAACTCGCCGAAATTTTCATTGCGAGAAAAAGAGGAAAATATATTTTTTGCGGCTTCTTACCGGTAATGAGATTATGACGCCCGAATGACAAGCAAGTTATGTTTTGATCGATGCCAGAGAGCGATTAGCTTTCACTAACAATAGGAATCTAACAGGTAACATGTAACAGGAACAAAATAGCGCGCCACGGCGGGAAATACTTTTGTCTGCTACAAAAACACCGCTCTCAGACGCGATTCACCGAGGTTAGTAAGCATGTTTATTTATCGTTTTATTTACAAAAAATCGGTATTTTACGTAACAATTACAATATGTTTTTCCGTTTCTTGGAATTCTGACCAGCTCGATAAAGATGCCGAAAACCAAGACAAAATCCCGGGCAAAAGCCGCCACGTCAAATCCGCCTGCTGCAAAGCGAAGGAAACAAAAGGCACCGGTAGAAATAGAACATTCTCAGGCGGAGCCTTCGTTAAATGCGAAGGAGGACATGCTATCCGAAATGAGACTCGCTTAAAGACATAAAATTATGTTCATTCCTTGCTTAAGGAAAGGACTCAAGAATTTACTAGCATCCGTGAGATTTACAAAACAGCAACTATGTTGCAGATTATCTGCTGGATGCCAAATCAAACGCTATTACAAAGCAATGAAGGTTCATCCAAGCTCCACTGAGACACACTACTCAACTTCAGAACTAACTTAGGAGCTAAAAATGATTGCAAGAATTCATGAGTTCACTGCAGTGGAAATATAAACTACGGCTTTTTGAGAGTCGGATCTTGAAGCCTATATCCGTGATGCCGGAAACACTTTCCCTCAAGTCTTGCACGCCGCAGACTTTAGACCTGGGCTTTGGACATTAAATCACGGCCTGAGAAATTGAACAATCCTAGCACTTTCAAAGCGATAACAAACTTTAGCCGATAAGTATTTATCTTGCAACAAAAGTGAGCCAAAGAAACCACAATGTATGCCAATAGAGCGGCATAAAGAAATAAAATAATTCTAACGGCTTTGGACAGCATGAATCCTCCCGCTATCAATCTGAGAGATAATCCGCCGAGATCAAAAGGTTTATATCATCGAAGAGAACAAATTCTTAACTATGATGTAAAAGTGCGATCCTCTCTGAAGTCTTATTTACTGGGAAAGCTTTATATTTTAGGCTTTTAAAATACCTTTTTGCGACGAGTGGGAGTCGTATTTAGCCTGTCCTTTTTTATAACACTAACAGTAAACAGTGAATCGTGTGAATCCAGTGTTGAACAGCATGTCTTCGGCATCACATGACTTGATGACATACAAGTTAATCAAGTATGACAGGACTTTAACATGGAAAAATCTTTTGCGCTCAATAACTTTACTTAGAAAAAAAAACGTTTTTTCTGTTTTTTTTTTTTTTGAGAAAGCTGTTGAAAAGATTTATACAAACATCTAAAAATCTCTATTTTTAAAAAATGGCAATTTTTTTCTCTGGGTGATACCTTAAATCCGTTTTTGGATCTTGCGTTTCTTTGGAAACCACAAATCAAAAAAAATCCTTCACTACAAATCCGTTTTTTTTTTTTGGATAGCTTTGGATCCTACCAAAGGAACGCACCGTAACACAAAAACCGTTCTAAAAGAGGGAACGATCTTCCAGCAGACATCATGCACTGAGATACAACGATAATTTAAATACTATTCAGGCTAAATTAAGGACATACTATTTTAAAAATGCTTCAAGGCCAGATGGAAGCTTGGTCAATTGTGACTTGTAGCTCAGTCGACGAGCGTTTGCACGGGAATCACAAACGTCATATGTTCGATCCTCATCGAGGCCTGAGTTTTTTCTAGGCTCTAATTGTACCTTCTTCGGTTGCTTTATAACTGCGATGATCTCTTATCTTAAATTATAATTAAGTGGGCCGGTGCCCACTTCATAAAAGGCAAATGCTTTGTTTTTCGTCTGGGTAACATGCCTGAGACGTCCGCTTTTCGCGCGGTCATCAGCGGATAACTGACACAGGCCAGGCTTCGTTCAAATAATTATTTATACAATTTTAAATTTTTATTTATAGTACCAGTATTAGTATTATTGATCTTATTGTAACATAGATACTGAAAAGCCCCAAGAGGAGTATTGCATATAATACATTTATTATTCTTTCATTATTATTACTCCTGGCAAAATGCTAACGAGTAAAAAAAAAAGCAACAAGCAGTGATTCATGGTCACAAATGGACACTTCTTCTAGAAAATTCTAGAAACTTCTTTTTAAAGTGTTTTTCCGATTAGACATTAGATAAGAACCAGACCTGAACATTTATTTACCGCACAGGTCTGTCGGTCAATGTTGAGCATTTTAAACCACTCTAAAAGAAAAAAATGAGAGGTCGATTCGTTAAATTATTGTGCATTATGTTATTTTGCTGGGTGAAAGAATAGACAAAGGTTTCGTAAGAGAGTGAAAGTGTTATACATTCTGTAAGGTGAAGGATGGAAGCGATCGATGTTTCAAGTGTCGGCTACTGAATGTAGTCTTACTTGTTATTCATGCGCGAAGCGGCATGAGTTAAAATGTACCCGCCGGTTTTCTTTTTATTATTATTTTTATTATTTTTTGTGTCACGATTTTGCATACAAATTTATGCACGTATAGTTTAGTTTCATTATTCCCGGGCTCCCGCTTTTCCCTCGGTCAACGCAGTATATATTTGACTTCCGGTTTTCAGGAATGACGTAAACAGTAACGCCACCAAAACAACGTCATGGAAGAGTCACGCCATCATGTCGCCAACCCCCAACCCACAACCCGCAGGTTCAGACGAATCGCTGACTTCCTTGTGGTAGCCTTCTTTCATAAAAGCAGTTAAAAATAGAAACGCGCTTTACACAGATAGGTATAAAGCGTAAGAGATAATTCTTGGGAACATGCGGATCCTTATCGTCTCGTTACTTTATAAAAATTGCTTCTTTTGTTATGGCACATTGAAATACAAGACAAATGTTTCTTACGCATGCGCATGACAAACATTTTCCGTCACTTGGTGTTATTGGTGTATAAGTCAGTCTTATATTACTCCCATCGAGGTGAACGTTGCTTTTATACACAGCATACAACTTGAGGCCGAATTCGTCGCGATTCTAAAAAAGTAAGAGCTATTTTTAATCAGAGTTCTTCCGAGGCAAAAACGCCAAATATCGATCTCTCGCGCTGGTAAGCATATTGTCAATTTATTCCCTTTTTTACTGCCGATTCTTTACAATGCCTGTGTCGGAGCAGTCCTCGCTGCCTGCGGTCAGTAATTTCAAAACTTTTTTAAAGAAAGGACAATAGAAACACACGGCAAAACGGCGTTGTTACTACAGCCTGTCGGACTTTTTTTTTAAATGGACTTCGGGACTGGGCTTCTGTGGATTATGGACTGTGGAATGGGTGTCATATTAATGTCGATTTTTACTGACTTCATTGCTTTTTTAAGCAGTCTTTTTAAAAGTAATAGAAATAATTCACGGCTTGGAAAGTAATAGACGAAAACAATAAATTAAATATTAATAGCGAGTACAGAAAAATCGGTAGCTTCAATTAACGCGTCTTAGAGTCTCGTGCGTATGAGTATAGGCTACGTGTGGCCTCTTGTTAGATATAATTTTATGTTTCACCGTAACGGCACTAAATGATGTACTGGGTTTAATAAAGACGCCACGAGTTCAAGCTGTGTACAGCTTCTTATTTTAAGCGGTTTCAAGATGTAGCTAGAGCTGATAAAATCGTATTTTGTATTGTATTCCGAAAATAGCATCCAAGATTTAATGCTGTGTTTACACTTGGGCATTTACCGAGGTAAATATTTACTGACCTTGGAACATTTGTTCAGTGTTCATACTGGCTCAAATAACCGAGGTAAACCTGTCAACAATCACGATCAAATCGAATTGGCGGCGAATTCTAAAATCCATTCATAAAATGCCCGCGTCTATAAGAGAAGCTGTGGCTCTTGTAGCCCTCGCGTTTTATTTTCTTGTTTTTGAGCTGCAAACACAGGTCTCAAGATTTCAACGGCTCTTACTTCTGCAGCACCTGAAGAAGTCAAGGCGAAAACGATTAATTTTTGCTCTTAGAAAGAAAAGGCGCGCTAGACGTACGTGGTCATGGCCGAGAAACCAATTCTGGTTTGAAACTCTTTTGCACGGACATTTCATTGAAGATTGGTGGAAAGAGAACTTCAGAATATCCAGACGTACGTTCGATTACATTGTCCGAGTGGTTGGTCCGGATCTGGCAAAGAAGGACATTAGATTGCGTGAATGTATTCCGGTAAACAAGTTAGATGCTGTGGCATTGTGATGATTGTTGTTCGTCGTCGGAAGCATTAATGTCTTTCAGTTCTTTGTTTTTTGCAATGATTCGTAGTAGATTCAAAACAAACGTTGCGAAAACGTGATCGAATGAGACTGATGCAATCTCCACACTACGGGTTGTGAAATACTATGTGACCACAAGCGGATGTATCTGTCATCTCGACCTGGGTTACCGACCTAGACCACGCCTGATCACAGGGTTAATCGAACTTTTACCTTGGTTAACTTTCTATTGTCTTGGGCGGCGTTTACTATGGTATCAGTTGGCGTTTACACTCACAAAATATTTACCTAGGTAAGTAAACTCCAATACCTCGTAAAACGCTCAAGTCTAAACACGGCATTATTTCATTACCGATTCTTCTGAACCTGTTTTATTAATAGCACTTCTTTCAGTGCTTGTTTTAATTTTTATAATGGCAATAACTTTTTTCTTATTGAAAGGATTTGAATGGTGAACCAAGCGCGTTTGAAAATGCGAGTTTGAAAAAAAGACATTCTTCTGACATGCAATGTGCATTAGGTAATATTACGTGACTTGAACTGCACGTAGGTTTCATTTACACGATTTGTGTTTTATATAACTGCATTTCTGTTAGCGATCGTGTTGGCTACTGAATATAGTGTCACTTTCCAGACATAATTGTATGTCTCCGTAAAAGCACTAAAAACACCAGGGAATCAATACTGCAATGGCTTAACCCTCGGACTTACAGGGGGGTTGCCACAGAATGACGTTATAGCAATTAATGGCACTCCACCATCTTCAACATTTCACGCTACCATCACTGGTCAAGAAGGACTTATTTCATCAAGAGTAAGCTTCTAATAAAGTTAAGTCCTAGTATCTTGAATTTGGAGTAAAGATATTCGTAATATATATAGATAGGCTTAGCCTAACAGCGGAGCTCTCTGAACAGATAAGATAATGATAAGCTTAACTTTGGTGAAAGGTCGAAAGCACAAGAAAAATTACAATTAAGATTGACGACCAGACTATTTTTCAATTTTAGCAATTCTCAAAAACAGTAAGCGTATAACGCGACCATCTGCACAGTACATTTAGACTGCACAAATTACACACTAGCTCACAACATTTTCTCGGTCTAGAATAACTAGTATGACTAATTTCCGAATAAAATACATCTGTGCGTCTGGAAAATTACCCGAAAAACTGATTTGGAAATGATGAGTTGCCAGTAGCTCAATTATGAGTCACAAGCTTCACAAATATTCGGATGACACCACAAAGCAGAAAATTTCTGTTCGGTCATTCGGGAGAAATCAATTTGCAACTGTGTTGTGATGTCATTCCTCATGTCCCTTACAGTGGCCCGAGAGTTCTCGGTGCCATTGTGGAATGTTGCCTTAGGCCCAGTTCAAACGTCGAACTTCACATGTGCCGAACCTAATGCAAATTAGCAAGAACAATAGATTTTGCTCATTTGCATTAGGTTCGGCACATGTGAAGTTCGACGTTTGAACTGGGCCTTATTTCGAAAAACCCATATACCATAAGTATGGTCTTAATGAAAAAGCGCGCTCGCATGTCATTCTCATCGTAAGCAGAATACCATAGGTAAAAGAAAATAGTCTTAACATTAACTAAAAACCTAGTACTGAGTAGTGCCGATAGGGTGGGAGTGAAAACACCCCACACCCTTCCATAGGTTCAAATTTTAATCTAGCTTGGAAAGGCGTGGTAGCCAGTTATCCGGTTTCAAATTTGCATTACCATTGCTAGACCAGACACCCAAGATTCACATTCTTGACACCCACGTCAGGCCATAAGGATTGTCCGGATGTGAGCACCAAGCTCCTAACCTCATGGCATTTAATTTAGTCCCTGTACCTGTCTCGTATTTGTGAAGTGAGGTAAACAATTTGTCTAAAGAAAAAATGTACTTCACAAAACATGTGGAGTCATCCGCATATTGGCGAATTTTAAAACGCTTTCCTCGGGCTTCTGGAAGGAGAAAACCTTCAATAGTATCATCCTTTCTTACACTGGTAACCAAAACATCTGCGCATAAAATGTACAAAAGTGGAGACTGGGGATCTCCCTGCCTCACCCCCGACTTGAGTGGAATTACGATTAGCTATAATTTTCATATTTGCTTGACAGTGAGTGTCACGCAAGAGAAATAAATAAATTCTCAAAAACCGTCCTACCTGGCCGGACGCGACGGAACAAGTTTGATCTTCTTGAATAATCGAGGGTAACACTTTTGAAAGTCTGTTTGTAAGAGCTTTTGAACAAATTTTGTATCCATCGAGTAGCGAAATGGCGGGGTCACCAATTTTTTAAGTTTTTCCTATCATCTTTCTTGTAAAGTAACCTAGTCACGCCTCCTTGCATTGAATCACTGAAAGAATTATTTTCCAAACTAAATAAGGCCAAAAAGATCCCAGAATTTAGCGTAAAATTATTGAGGTAATCCGTCTGAACCGGGGGGTTTCCCTGAAGAAAGTCCACGCATTGCGTGGGTAATTTTAGCCAAAGATAAAACTGATTCTTCGCAGGATAAAAATTCGCTCTAATCTGTTTTCAAGTTTGTTCAAAAATTCGGTTTGGTTTTTGCGAGTACAAATTACGGTAAAAATCGAAATGAGCCGGAGTCTTGTTGAAAGACTAAATAGAATGAACAGTATTTTTCTGAGCCGTGTTGCTTCGAGCGTAAAAAAGAATTTGCTAGGTTTTTCACCTTCCTCAAGCCATTTGACTTTGCTACGAATTTGGTTTCCTCTCATTTGGGATAAATTAACGGCTCGAATTTCTCTTTCGAGCGTTTCTATGGTGGTTTTCGCTAAGTTATCTCCTTAAATAAGAGCCGCTTTTGCTTCGATCAAAGAAATTATAGTTGCGTGGCCTTATCGCGATTAAATATGCGTTGTTTACTTCAACCAAAATCTATAGCAACTACTAAATGTTATAGATTCTTTAAAAAAATCCCACCAAGCTTGAATGGAATTAAATGCTTTTTGGTACAATACATGTTTCTTAGGCCGTGTTTTCACGAGCGATTTTTCAAGTCGCTGAGCGAGTGACAGTCGGAAATCTCGTGAAAACAGTTGCTTGTCCAACTCGCTTAAAGTTAAGGCCACCGCACACTAGCCGATTTTTTGTCTTTAGAACGCCGACAAGTTAAGATTTTTTGTCGGCCGACAAAAAAATATCTGGCAGTGCTAGATCTTAAAGCGTCTTGTCGGGCATTGTCGGCTAGTGTGCGGTGAACCGAGACAACAAAATCGGCGTTCCAAAGACAAAAAATCGGCTAGTGTGCGGCGGCCTTTAAGCGAGTCGGCGAATTACAATAGAATTCTCATTAAATTTAAGCCACCAAACCAGTCGGCAATTAAGCAACAAAGGCTGTGTTTTCACGAGGCGGTTTTTCTCGCTTAACATTCCTGTAGATAATTTGTTTACTGACCGCGTTAAGCAGCTTAAAAAATTTATGCGTTTTTACGGACATAACTTTATTCATTTTTCTTATACCATGCGCGAAATATTTTCTTTTGTTAAAACAATAGAAAATTAGAACACAAAAGAACGACAATACAATGCCCTTCTTTGTTGTTTAATTGCCGACAAGCTTAAGCGACCTGGTTTGGTGGCTTAAATTTAATGAGAATTCTATTGTAGTTCGCCGACTCGCTTAAATTTAAGCGAGTTGGACAAGCAACTGTTTTCACGAGATTTCCGACTGTCACTCGCTCAGCGACTTGAAAAATCGCTCGTGAAAACACGGCCAAAGAAGGGCATTGTATTGTCGTTCTTTTGTGTTCTAATTTTCTATTGTTTTAACAAAAGAAAATATATCGCGCATGGTATAAGAAAAATGAATAAAGTTCTGTCCGTGAAAACGCATAAATTTTTTAAGCTGCTTAACGCGGTCAGTAAACAAATTACCTACAGGAATGTTAAGCGAGAAAAACCGCCTCGTGAAAACACAACCTTAATAATTTCTGAGATCATATCGTAAATATTAAATTCTAAATTTAGCCTCCAAAGTCCTAGTCCACGGGAAAATGCATTATGCAAATTGCGGATAAATCAACAGAATCATGATCGGAAAAAACGCAAGGCAAGATTTCTCATTTTAGGAAGGAATCATACAAGTCCTGAGCAATAAAAAAATTATCCAAACGTGTACCGATAGTTTTATCCGCGTTAAACCATGTGCATTGTATTTTTCAGTCGGCCGTTTTTTTTTGCGCCAGATATCAATAAACGATGAACACTTGTGCAGATCTTTCAAATCCGTGGAAATTGTAAGATTTCCTCCAAACTTATCAAAAACATTTTCAATGCAGTTAAAATCGCCAGTAATTTTTAAAGAGTTCTGAAAAAATATTCATGAATTGTATCATAAAAGCATTTACGTTCACTTGGATTCGTGGGTGCATAAGTATTAACCAAATTAATTTTGGTGTCGTCGAGTTCAGTTGAAACATTTAACAATTCTACCAGAAGAATCTTTTTTTTCCATTGTAAACATTTGAAATCAGTATTTTCAGCTACAAGAATGGCAACGCCACCTTGTTTACCAAGAGCGGGCGACCAGAAACTTTTACCGCGCCATTTAGCTGTCGGAGAATTTATCGCATTTTGACTTCTCGCTAAAGTTTCTTGTAAACAAATAAAATCAGAACGGGAATTTTTCGCAAAATCAACAGAGCGTTGTTTGGCTTCATTGCCAAAACCACGGGTATTCAAAGATGTAAATTTAGCTCTGAATGTAAAAACTTGGAGAAAATTCTTCTTGTAAAATTACATAGGCTTAACTAAGCAATTTTTGCAAATCACATTTAGACAGTTACTTGCTTTTCTGTTTATGCTTGTTTGTCCGATATCCAGTGTTTTTCCTCTTCGGCAAAGCTTGTTCGCCGTCATATTCAGAACGTTCGCGAGTTTTAGGGTCCGTTTTCTTTGCTTCAGGAATTGGCGTATCTTGTTTGTCTTTCTCCGTGATTTTTCCATTGACGAGTACAGGTTGTGTTGGTTTTGGCGCGGAGGCAAGCTTTTGCGAACTGCCCTGTTTGTAGCCGCGGGGAAGCGCGCGAAAAACAAAGCCTCGTTCCCAGTTCCTCTCTCTTCATATACGTCATCATCGATGATGACGTAATCGGTGGACAGACGTGCACACGGACCGACGCGCCCGCGAAACATTCCGCTAGCCATGACCATGAAAAATGACGGGACGGTTCTATGAGTATGGGGCTGCGCAGCCGAGCCTTCGGCTCGGCGACTGCTCCGCTAAAATTTGTTTTCTGTATCTTATTTGCATAAATTAGCATAAATTAAGTCATTTAGCAGCGGGAAACATGGGAAGACGTGGTCGAAAAAAATGGCCCCCATCGGATTCTTATTATTCGACCCAAAATTAGTGTAAAACAGCAAAAAAATCAATTTCGGCAAGAAAATCCTACGGGATTACACACCGCACTGGACTATAAAGCTAAACTGACACAACGCGCGCAAAATCTAAATTAACTCGGTAATTTTCACAACTTTCCATTCATAAACAAAAAACTTAAATTGCAAAGTGAACTCATTTCTACCAGTTTATGTCTCTCGGTAGAATAAACGGCTCTTGTGTTTGCCTCCGGTGAGGATAGAGAAATGTTCTTGCCTACAGCGAAGCCGTGGAAAGCTGAATTATAACTTTAAAAACTTTTCAAATTTTTCTATTTATAGCGGGGCGAAAGCTTAAACTGAGCTATTCTAATTTAAAAAATCATGTTTTCTTGAATGAAAACTTATAGAATTAAGATAAAGGAAGGTAAAAACCGAGAAATAAAAGCATACAAACCGAGCAATGTAGTGAAAGTACGAATTATCTCGTAATATCCGATCACTAAATGGCGTGTAAATTATTGACAACAAACTAGTACAAGACTAAAATGACAAATTTAAGCAAGACTTTTTAATGAAATTCACAGAATCTCTATTAGGAGAAAAAACACAACTGGAAAAATAAGAACACTTAAACCGAATGGAGTCAAAACCTTTGTTAATCAAAGGCTCCGGCCTTGCGAGCCAAGTCGTGAATATGAAACAACCTTTTCCTACCCTACACAAGGTGAGTCCTCTTAGAATATACATGTTACGACTACTTCCCTTATGTTGCAGATCCACGTACCAATATCTGTTACCAAAGAAGGACCTCTAAAAGTCCTAAAACCTCAAAACCTTCGTGCGTAGCTAACAAACATGAAGGAATGTGTTTACTAGCGAAAATCAAAATTACGGGACAAACTTACCTTTTCCTTCATTATTAATGTCAGATATTCTTGCCAAACAATAATAACAAGTAAAAGAACCCCAACGTTTTCCCAAACCGACGTTTCAACTCATCGAGCATGAAACCGTAATGGCGGCCTTGGTTTACTCCCATTTCAGACTCCATGTATGCTATTACCGAAGTGCAACATCCACACTTTTCTCCAGTAATCGCAATAAGTCGTATTCACGACTTAAAAAGCGCTAGATTGCATTTAATTACAGTAAGCTTAATGTTTTGCCACAAATGCCGCTTTGTAAAAAACAACATCAAACCCAAAAACTATAAAATCAACAAATCATAAAATCGAAACTTGTACTCGCCTTTTCGAGGAATAAAATTGGCCTTTATTTTTACGGCTGATTTCTCCTTCCACTTAGTTTGTTATGTCTTTCTTCATTGAGTCTTTTTGTACCTGGTTTAAGCGTAGTTAAGATCTTCAGCTTGTTGTCGGGTCTTTGTATGTCAGCCGATGTCAGCTATGATGAAACTTTGCCGGTTTTTTTTCGTTGTTTTCTTCGTTTGTGTCGTTAAATATTATATCTGGCCAATAAAAATTCACTTTCGCTTTGCTACAATGGAGGACAAAAGTAGCTGGGACACCAGTGGAAACTGTCCAAAAAATAACAAATAATAATGTGACACTACTATGGCTATGTTTGCGGGCGCAATTTCACCGTATCCTCCCCCCTTCCCCCCAAACCAATGTTGACCAATGTAGGTGAATAGTTTTTCTGTGTAAATGTGCGTTCGATCATGAATTTCAACATTGCTAGGGGGGTGGAGGGGGGGGGGGGGATTATTTGACTAGTATTTTGGTAAGTGTCCCAACACTAATGACCTCCATTGTCTGAAAACCATTTGTTGCAGAAAAGTGCTCTAAACATTGTCAACAAATACCAACTAACAAGTATTAGTTTAATACGAATTTAAGACAGTAATAAATAATGTTTTTCGTGACCAAAAAAAATGTTTAGCGCGCGCACCACGTTATAGAACTGAGCTTAGTACTAACTGTGATGCAATGTAAATGCATTCGAAATGACTTAAAAGTGTGTTTTTGTTTACAAGAAAACGTTTGAAATAGCAATGTTATGAAACATCTTATCGTGGAAACATATGTGATATGGTTTTTTCGAAGCAAATAGCGGCATCCAAAAGAGCTTTGGCATGGTATTTAAACAAATACAGCCATTTTTCATATCGACGAATCGCACAAGATTGTGGAATGTCGAAATCGTCTGTTCAGAGAATCTGCAGTGGGGAACTTCCTGGAAGTGGTAAAGAGATTCCAAGATGTAACAAAACCGGAAGACCAAGAAAAGTAAGCGAACGGGATTTACGAATTATTATTCGTACATTTAAAGGATTACGCAAAAAGAATGTTCACGTTACAGTAAAAGGATTAGTGGAAGAGAGCGGTCTCGGTTTTGGTGTAGCAAGTAGAAGGACATATTCCCGATATCTGAATAAGTTGGGCTACTCATATTTTTCGGCTAGGAGAAAGGGGATTCTAAGTGAAACTGATAAGAAGTTACGCTTACAATTTGCACGCAAGATGAAGCGGGAGGTTGCGAGAAATCCGGAATTCTGGAAAAACGAAGTTTCGTTTTATTTGGATGGCGTGTCTTTTGTGCACAAATATAACTCTCAGAGCGGCGCAGCGTCTAACAAATCTAGGGTATGGCGAAAGAAAGAGGAAGGACTAGAAATAACTGCGAAAGGGTCGAAAGAGTTGGCTGGAGGAAGGAGGTTACACCTTGTAGTGGCTATAGGATATGGGAAAGGAGTTATTTTAAAAGTACCATACGAAAAGATGACAGGCAATTTTTTCGGAGATTTCATAAGGGAACATTTCAACATTACGTTTGCGCAAGCTGGTCCGAAAACAAACAGAAGACGTTTATTTGTTATGGATAACGACCCGTCTCAAACGAGCAAGTCAGCTAAGACTGCGTTAGAAGATATTGAGGCTGAATTTCATGAAATTCCTCCACGTTCACCAGACCTGAATCCTATCGAGAACATATTTCATCTGGTAAAGCGGTATTTGGAATCCGAAGCGATATCTAGAAACATCACAAGGGAGTCGTTTCAGGAATTTCAAGCTAGAGTTTTGAGAGCTTTGGATAATATCTGTATTGAGACTATAGATAACACAATTGCCAGTATGAACAGAAGGATACAAGCTATCCTAGCCTCTAAAGGCGGCCGAACAAAATATTAATTACGCAATGCTGAACTGTGAAAACTGAACATCCTTTATTATTTACACTTTCCTTTAATTCTGCGTATTTCGTAAGGGTCTTAAACTGTAACCTAATTTTCGTGCTACTTGAAGGAAATGGCTGTGTAATGTTTATTAACGTTCACTAGTTTTCAAAGTCTTTTTAGAAAACTCGTGACAACGAAACGTTTATCGCATGGCGTTACATTTATATGTTGTTGACGTAACGAAGTCAACATTACTCAACATTACTCACCACAATACTCACTCAAATACTGCAGATTTGTACATATTAAAAGCATGTTTTATATTAAACGAACACAACTCTATAAAATATATATCGTTTCTTTACTTTGGAGAAGATTTTTGTTTTATAACATCCGTTATTACGCGTTTGGAACTCAATACTCTTTAAACGGAGAAGAAAAACAGAGCTGTCAATTAGCTCTTTCTATTAGAATTTACTGAGTATTGTTCTAATCGCGCTTCCCATACTTTTCTTTTCAGCGCATTATATAGTAAGTTATCAAAATAGTATACAACAATAACTGGCCACAGTTTATGTTCAAATACTCTGCTTCGTTCAAGGGAAACGAATGCGTTTCTTACTGAGTATTGTCCCGAGTATCGTTATGAGCAATGTAAATATTGGTTGAATTGTCAATAATGAATCGTGCAAAACAGTGCCCACAGGGTGCGATTTCTTGCTGTTCGCGCTGTGAAAATGGTTTCCAGAATCGGAAAAAATGCCATCGTATGTCCATCATGTTTGTGTTTGTCTGATCTATTGCACCGCCTCTGATGAAAACAATTGGTGCATCAGATGTAGCGAAGAAAGGGGTGTCGCGGGTTAGTTCGATATCTCTTTGACAGAAGTTCTTTGGCGCGGGTAAATGAATTATATCTCCTTCTAATGCCTGCAGAAGGTCAGCCCAAGCGATTATCGTTGCATTCCACCTAAAGTCATTCAGAAGAATCACTTCTGCTTTTTCGGCACCAACCCATGCGAACGAGCCTGTTGCAGGATTACAGAAGGTGTTATAAATTGTTTTCAATGGCGATAACAGAAAAGTCTTACCAGAATTGGCAGTTCCATACAAATAAATATTACGGAACTTTCCTCTCCCTTTAGAAAGGGCTATATAAATTGCATTACAAAAGACTGACCGGTTAATTCGTTGGTTTTCGAGAACCTCATTTGCTGCCGCAAACCACCTTCCCTCGCAGCCCTCCACGCATTGCGCATCTTTAAATTCTTCTAACAGCTGAATTCGCGTTTTTTTCAAGCGACGACACTGCTCTTCAGCATGAGAAAATTCTTTCGCTAGCGATAATGCTTCATCTACAGCTTTATTGCCTCGGTTAGCTATAAATTCGGCCAGACAGCGTTTACCTTCTCGTTCTTGAGCCATCGCCAAGCATACCAGGTCCAGTCTCGTGCATATTGACTTTTCTTGAATTAGTTTACAAACATCAAAAACACTTAGCCGTGGATCTTTCCCCTTTCTTTGATGCTTCGATCCCCTGCGTTGTTGGCTTTTTCTTTTGTTAGAAGCGATTGCATTTTCCGTTCGTGGGCAAGTAGTTAAGTCTGGGTGACCCACAGAGTGAACGGCCTCGAGATCTGATTTCGTGACATACTTGTACGCGCTGTAATATGTATTATGACGATCACTAAAATGAACTTCGATCTTAAATTTTTGGCTTAAATATTTCTTTACTTGCAACCATCTGCCTCTCTTCTTCAGTTTTATCGCCATATGGAAATGATACTTGTTTACATCGCCACTGTTATCAGTAGTAGCATGAGCCTCCATGCTCACGACCCAGTGAGATACTTCAATGTTCACGCTATTCCATGCCTCTATAACTGCTTCCGCAAAGCTCTCTCTTCGAAATTTTTCTGTGTCTGCGCGACTATATGTTATAATATAAACAACTCTCTGGCTGTCTGAAGCTTCCATTGAAATAATCCGAACAATAACAGAGAAGGTTAGCGTTAATGTTAACACCATTAACGCAAACATTGCAGCTGCGCACGATCACACTACAACACAGTTTCGATGTAAACAACAGACCTCCTCCTCACCGGAAGTCATTTTCCATTACATAAAGAAAAGAGAACAGTAGGACTGATTCTTTTCTGTAAAATACACAATATTCACCAATAGTTACATCGTAAATATGGGTAATTTGTACACATCAACAATATAACAGTCAAGTTACTTATCCTAGAAATCACTGATGTGTACGGTATTCATTTATCGAATTTCTAAATTATATGCACCTGTTCCTCCTCTAACCATCGATACTGTGATATGAAATTTTAAAGTCCCTGTATATTGCACAGACATGTTTTCGTAGCCTTTAATTAACTAAGATTAACTACCTCGAGAAAGCCCTTTCTCGTGGATCAATAAATTACAAACATAACGTCTTTGAAATGCTCACTTGCAGACAATGGAGGACAAAAGTAGCTGGGACACCAGTGGAAACTGTCCAAAAAATAACAAATAATAATGTGACACTACTATGGCTATGTTTGCGGGCGCAATTTCACCGTATCCTCCCCCCTTCCCCCCAAACCAATGTTGACCAATGTAGGTGAATAGTTTTTCTGTGTAAATGTGCGTTCGATCATGAATTTCAACATTGCTAGGGGGGTGGAGGGGGGGGGGGGATTATTTGACTAGTATTTTGGTAAGTGTCCCAACACTAATGACCTCCATTGTAGCTTTCGTCTGGGTTCATAATTTACGAGAAAATTCAATGATATAAGCAGTTCATCAACAGAAAATCAATTCAGTGTCATTGGAATCGTGAAAGTACAACCGGCAAGCCCGGTCCGTAACCCCGGTCCGTAACCCCGGTCCGTATCGTAAAAAGCTGGACCGGCTGAAAGCGCGCGATTAGCCAATTAGATTCAAGGATTTAGGATTCCGGACCGCTGAGATGCTTCGGAAAAAAATAAATGTTTCTTACGCTTGGCGGCCATAACATCCTTCTCCCGATATATTGGTCTAATTGCTGTGTAAGCCTACTGCACGTTTTCGTAATACTTGATATTTTTTAGAAACAAGAACTCTACGAGTTTGATGAGAAATAGAACACAAACCGCGGTGATAAACATATTGAACTTATTCATTTTTGATAAGTTAGTGTTAAAAAACGATACTAATATAGTAGTAAAAAGGGACTGGGACCGAGATTAAGTACAAAACTTAACAGTTGATCTATAAAAAGAAACAGCTAATTAATAAAGCATCAGCCTCTCGCTACTGACGTTTGCATTAAGAGCTGGCTTTAGTTCTTGTATAAACAATGTTTCTTTGATTTTACAGTGGAAATCAGTTTTACCCGACGCTAAGATATCAAAATAATCCCACTTGATGTTGTGTCCAGTGGTGTTAACATGGTCAGCAATGGCTGATGTGCGGTCATCCTTAGCGAGGGCCTTAAAATGCTCAGTTTTTCTATCATGAAGCCGTCGTTTAGTTTTACCAATGTAAAATTCTTCACAATCCCAACAACTGGCTTTGTAAATAACTTTAGACTGTTGAGAACGATTTAAGCGGTCCTTGTACGGGAAGAAAGATTTGATGCGGCGAGTGTTTTGAAAAATAATTTTAAGGTTGACACAAGAGTAAAAATTGTATACACAAGATTTAAGACGTTTAGAGATTTGGTTGCTATGTAAACCTAAATAAGGTAGCAGGATAATAATATCTTTCTTAGGAACAGTGGAGACATGGTTGTTTGACTTGTTAATGTTTCTGTTTATAACATCATTAATGTGAAAGTTGATTATCCCTTGAGGGAAACCGTTCTGAAGAAGAAGCTTTCGAAGCTCATCAATGGCAGATTTCAGCAACAATGAAGAGGAGAAAATCCTGTAGCAGCGATAAGTGAGGGTGCGGATGAGATTTATTTTGTACTTGCGCGGGGTGAAGGAATCCCATTTGGTGTATAACCCCGTGAATGTTTTCTTCCGGTAGATGGAAGTCATGAAAGTGTTGTTTTGGCAGCGTTTAACAAGGATGTCTAAAAACGGAATCGAGTTGTCTTGTTCATATTCAATGGTAAATTTGATACTGTTGTGACAATTATTCAAATACTGCAAGAATTTATCAGCAGTGTCTTTGCTGTCAAACATTGTAAAAGTGTCATCAACGTATCGATACCAGACTGATGGACAAACGTCACTGTTCATGACCCATCGTTCTTCAAAGTAACACATGAAAATGCTTTAAGCTTGAAAATTTCAAGTTTTGACAAATCAAAAACACCATATGACCATCACTCCGACAACACCTCTCATAACATCTAATATATATAGATAGGCTTAGCCTAACAGCGTCGCTCTGTGAACAAGCTTAACTAAGGTGAAAGGTCGGAAGCACTAGAATTAAGATTGACGAAAGCTATTTTTCAATTTTAGCAATTCTCTAAAACAGTAAGCTTATCACGCGACCGTCTGCACAGTACATTCAGACCGTACAAAAGTTCACAAAAACAACTATATCTCCGTCTAGAATAACTAGTACGACTATTTTCCAATTAAAATACACTTGTTGCTTGCATAAGGCGATGCGAGTGAAGATGGAACTGTACTATAAAATCAGTCTTGCTTTGTTTACATAAAATCGCTTTTCAACCAATGTAATGAATGAACAAGCACATAAAAATGGACAACACAATCTTCTTTCGAAAGACGTTATTCAAATCCCTATTAATTTATGTTTAAAAGCACTAGAATTAAGATTGACGTAGGCTATTTTTCAATTTTAGCAATTCTCAAAAACATGTAAGCTTATTACGCGACCGTCTGCACAGTACATTTAGACCGTACAAAAGTTCACAAAAACAACTTTTTCTCCGTCTAGAATAACTAGTACGACTACTTTCCGAATAAAAAACACTTGTTGCTTGTCAAAAATTTCCCGAGAAACTGATTTGAAAATCAAAATTGCAAAAAATACACAAACATTTTTGCATAAGGCGACGCGAGTGAAGATAGAACGGTACTATAAAATCAAAGTCTTGTTTTGTTTACATAAATCGCTTTTCAACCAATATAATGAATGAACAAGCACATAAAAATGGACAACATAATCTTCTTTCGAACAAAATGTGTTCAAATCTCCATTAGTTTATGTTTAAAAGCAAAACGTACCATTTATAGGTCATCGAGGCCGAGCTGATTGTCTTCGATGAAAGAAATCATGAATTGACAACTGAATTTAAGCACGTTTTAAAAAACCTAATTATTCAAAATTGAAACCTTTTTAAATGCAAGCCAAAATTGCACAATATAGAACAGTAAAGTAATGATACTAGCTTCAAGTTAAGACGAAATCAGGTTTAAAAATAAGCTTAAGCACTTAGCTCTATATTCCTCCAAAACGCTTGTCTTGCAGAATTACGCAGCCTGAAATGCGGTCTTGACCACTGTTTGAGAAATGTGAAACCTGTCTTGAATAGCAAACCGCGGATAAATGCCGGGAAAAACAACTTTGCAAATGGTTTTCTCGGCTAAACTCAACGGTTAACCACTAACTCAACAAGAGTGTTGAGCGTACAGCTGACGTGACATTCGGCTGTGTAGCCGCGCGAAAAACGTTGGTACGGACAGACAGACATGACAGACGCCGCCCGTGAAACATTCCGCTGGCCATGACCATGAAAAATGCCGGCATGGGTTCTATGAGTATGGCGCTCCGCGCGGGCCTTCGGCCCGCAGAGCTCCGCTATCACTAATTCAGCCACACAAGCTGGAAAACTTCAATTTTTGACAAGTGAAAAATAAAACGTGACTTTCAAATCGTTCACTGCTCTGCAATCTGATAACATCTGCCGTTAAAAGCATAATCAATAGGCCATTTGCACGATGACGTCATTTGACTACTACTACCAGAATCCTTCAGTTTTTTGTTTTGTAGTGCAAATTAGGGCTATTGTTATTTAAACCGCACTGTGATTACAAAATTTAAATAAGAAAGGAAAAACGAAATGAATTCTGGTAGTAGTAGTCAAATGACGTCGTCGTGCAAATGGCCTATTTAAACGACGCAAGCTGCAGTCATTTAACATGACTGATAAAACAGCTGAATTTGTTCGGTTTCTTTTATTAGCCCAATATTTCCGGTTAGACATAACTAAACTTCATCAGGGGCTAAGAAAGCTAAGTGAAGATGGAAACAAACTGTTACAATATTTACTGTTTGTTCAAGTGGTCTTACATTGTTGCAGAAGCCTTTTGCTAACTAAATTACTGATAACTTTTTTTCCAAATTGCGTAACCTGAAAAAAAAGTCAAATAGAAAAAACACATTCATTTTTCTATTATAACTCAGTATCTTCAAAAAAAATCTTCAAAATATTCGACAAATGGTTTAGTGTATTGTGAAATGGTTCAGCGTATTGTGAAAAGGTTCAACGTATTGTGAAATGGTTCAGCGTATGGTAAAATCGGGGTCTGGAAGGGGAGGGGGGGGGGGGGGGGGATGTGGATCCCGAATCACGGGCTATTTTTTCCTAAATTCCCGAATCAGGTAGCTTGTTTTTGTCACTTCCCGAATCACGTAGTTTGTGAATTTTTTTCTGCATATATCATATTTCTATCCTGTAACGCCTTTATTTATTCGACTTCATAAATAGCTGTAAATTTTTAAAATGTAAATTTGTAAAATGGGTCTTGAAGATGTGGAAATCCTTGTGATTTTCTGCGCGGATAATTGGAACATCAATTTTTTTGTGGATGGGCTGGCTACTCACTGTACCAGATTTTGGAGTCAGGAAAAATGAGACCAGAATCTTTCAGGCCCGTTTACACATGTGATTTTGATGCGATTTTTGTCGCGTTTTCCAATGCAACTTTCGTCGCAAGTGTAAACTAGCGGCGATTTCCTATGCGATTCGGGTGCGATACCCGGGGGGACTCCCATATAAAAATGACATGGATGCTCGTCATACCCTTTAGGGGCAAAGTTTGTAGATTGGTACCGCTTAGGGTACTAAAATCTAAAATAAGCACCGTTAGAATTATCGCGATACCTTTTAGGGTATTGAGCCGAAAAATTGACAGAATAATTATGACATGTGTTGTTTTAGAATTGGTACCTCTTGGGGGTAAAAATTATTTTGAGCCACGCCAGTCAAACAAGATTCTGGTACCTTTAGGGTGTTTTTCAAATATTTCCGACGAGACCCCCATAATCAGCACCTCTGCGAAATCGCGCGACAAATCGCGCCTAAATCGCACTGAAATCGCCGCCCGTTTACACATGCGATTTGAAGACGCAATTTGCGCGCGGCAAAAATTGCATCGACAAGTGCGACAAAAATTGCACAAAAAATCGCCTGTGTAAACGGGCCTTAACTGTGGAACTGATCTCATTACTTTGTAAACACTATACAGTTTTTAACTTTTATGTTCTCGAAAATATTAGCTTCTGTAGTTACTCTAAAATTGGAGAGGAAATAAAGTTTATGTATGTGTGTATGTATGTATGTATGTATGTATGTATGTATGTATGTATGTATGTATGTATGTATGTATAGCATAGAGATAGACAATAAACAAACAGAAAGTCGAAAACAGGGCGATCAGGTCCAAGTACTGTAGCTTCCCACCCGTGGCCCGTAAATGGTGTTGTAACCACGTATAAAATGACACATGTTCACATATGATAGTCTTAAACCGCCCGTTGTGACATGGCATGAGAGTTAAGAAGTTTTTGACAGGTCGCTATAAAACACGACAAAATTGTGAGTGTGAATTGATACGGGCTAAAATATTTGAATTTCACAGAATTTTGTCGGTGGAAATCACGAACCACAGATAAAGCAAATCCCGCGTCACAGCTGATATAGTATTCCCGAATCACGGCTGGATTTCTTTTGTATTCCAATTTCTCAATTTCGGCTAAATCCCGGATCACGCAGAACCCCTTCCAGACCCAGTAAAATGGTTCAGCGTATTATAAAATGGTTCGGCGTGACGCCAAATGGTTTAGCGTACTGTGAAATGGTTCAGCGTACTGTGAAATGGTTCAGCGTATTGTGAAATGGTTCCGTGTATTGTGAAATAGTGCAGCGTATTGTGAAATTATGAAGTGGTTCAGCATATTATGAAATGGTTCAGCGTATTGTGAAATGGTTCAGCGTATTGTGAAATGGTGCAGCGTGTTGTGAAATGGTTCAGCGTGACGCCAAATGGTTTAGCGTACTGTGAAATGGATTAGTGTTACATCAAATGATTCGCGCCGGAACCGCAAAAAATACAAATGTGAAATGGAACAACATGAAGTGAAATGGAACAGTCTGCTTGGGGCATCACGCACATGGTAGCTTTTGGCGCGGAAAAGAAACTCACATGTTTTCCTTTTCGTCTCTCCGCTGCAAGCCGACAATACAGTTCATTTCGATCGCGTGGTTCATTACTGCTTGCAAAGGCGTTCGTATTCAGGTAAAAAAATTATATTATAGTAAGTTTGCTATCTAAAGTGTTTATTGTTTGTCTTGAAAGCTTTTTCATATTGTAGGTTTCAGTTTATTGCAGGTCCGATGCGCTGTTGTATTCGGCTTTCTTGTTTGTCTGCTTCTCCTTGCAATTTTAAGCCATTTTTAATATGCTTATCGGGTTTTCCAGATAAAAGAAAGATCGATGAAACAGACAAACAACTAAGAATAGAAACAGTACATCACGATCAGTCGATTTCATCGACAAAACATTCGAATTTTCTGTCAAAATAATCCGTTCTGGACATTCCCCGGCGAAGAAATCTTACATTTAACCCTGACCTTTTAACACAATGCCTCTTCGAACAAGTCTGTACCACAACTGGAGAATTATTATGCCTAGTTGTAAGCTTGGTCATTTCGATATCTGCTCTTTTGTGGTTTCTACATTTTAACCCGAAACCGCGTCGTTCTCTCCATATTTGCTTTAGGCCATCAGACTGTTACGTCAGCGTATTCAAAAATATCCGGATTCGACCGTCCACACGATGCCGTACTCTTAGCGTATTAAAAAAATTCTACTCTGAAGAGCGGATTAAAAACGTTGCGGATTCGAAAGCCGAATTCGCCGGATACGTGTGGACGGAACGCCAATCCGCACCAAAAAAAGTTGCGGATTCAAAAATATCCGGATACGTGTGGACGGGGCCTTAGAAAATGGAAGACATGAAGTAGCAAACTTGACGACCCAAATTCGCCGAGTTTCGTCGAGACTATTATACATATGAAACTAGGTAAGGCCGTTTGTACCTATACTGAATGTTATCATACTTACAAATACCAGAAAACAAATCAGTAGTTTTTACACGAGTCGAACAAACTTGAATTTCCTGAAATTCATAAGTTACGCACTATAAACATCTTGTTCTTTCCTTGCTTATAGTTTTGCTTGGAGCTTCCGATCTTTTCCGGTTATTCAGCAAAGTTTTCGGTTGCATCAAGCTTAAAGTAATATGGCACGATTGTAGCCTTATTTTAGCGTTCTTGCAGAAGCTGAGGCAAATACGCAAGCATAACATTTGGAAGCTTAAATTCATCATTCGACTGTGCAGTAATTTTTGTCCAGCCTTTTTTGGGGAAAATTACTCACAGTAAAGCTTGAAGTCTTTTAACGTTACAGTTTAATTAGAAAAAAAAATTCTCGTCGTTTTATGAAAATATTCACGTTTTCTTAAAAAAACGGGGTTTTCTAAAAGCGCTTGTAACTTCTAATCGCTTATCTTATATGCACTAAAATTTAAAGTCCTGTATAATTTGAAGACTCCTTTATCACCCCACCATAACTTATCAAAATCAGTTAACGCTTACATGCAGAAAATTCGATTTACAATAGGGAGCCTCCGCGCCATTAAATGGCCGCGCGCCACTTAAACTCTCGGGAATATTAGCACTAGGCGAAATGCTTAATAATCCCACTTATTCCGGAATAATGCGGAAGTTGCAATTAGTTTTTGCTAGAGTTGCAAAATAACATAAAAGTAAACATTTTGATGTTTTTGGTTACATTTTATATGTTTTTTAACCGACAAAAGATGAAAAACACGCATTTTTATTCAAAAATGACTTGACCTCATGCTACTTAGGACGTGTTTTTTCCTTTCCATAGAAACTGGTTGTAGTCAAACTTTCTCAAAATGTGTCGCAATGTAAAACGAACAGCTACTGAAGACGGCATGTGCTAATCAGAAATGGTCTTTAAAAAATCGGAGAAAAATAATCACCCCCACCCCTTGTACGTCCGAGGGTTAGCCTCGTGGGAATATATGAGACCCAAATTTGCAAATGATTTCAAAGAAATGTATGCCAGAGGTTAAATGCACTGTCCCACCGTGAAATATCTGATGGGCCATGAAACATGACAAAAAAGGAAAAAAAAACAAAATAATAAATGGCTGTGCTTGCTAGCCAGGCATTAAAGTTTTTTATGTTTTTTCTTCTTTCTTCAGTGATAATCTATGTTTAGGGTTTTTTGGATCGAATGTACATGTAGCTGGATATTTGAAACCCATATCGCTCTGAGGAAGCGTCTGGGAGTGTGTTTCTCATTGTTTCTTTTTTGTTATTCAAAATTCCACAACATAAAAAACAAAAAAACTATTGCTGATATTTTTTCTCTTCCTCTCGCTCCCTTTCCCTTTTCTTTATCTTTTCTGTGATCGGGGTCATAAAACCCTTGTTTGAGCGTAGTTGTAGTAAAATTGCTACTGCAATTTTCATCAACCATGTTTTCAAAAAATCAGCTATATATCTCAAGCAAACGTTGCGAAATGTTCTAGAACATGCTGACTTTGGCTGGAAAAAGCCCCCTTTTGTGGTCATTGGGTGCCATATTATCGAAATAGCTACAATCATAGACAAAAGTGTTGGGAAGATTAGTTGTTTTCACTATTATTCTCTTTCTCTCCCCTCCCCCTGTTACAATGTTGTGTGTGTATAACGGGACGTGTTTAGTGCGTAATTGTTTGCTGAGATCCCAACATTGAATAGGAGGGTGGGGGTTGGGACTCAGAAAATTAACCAATTATTTTTTTTTTTTTATATAAGGAGAACATTGATGTAATTCCCCACTGATGCTATTTATTTTCACAACCTTTCCAACTACTTTTGTCTGCAATTGTAGCTGGATTTTTACAAACCATACCCGGCGCTCTGAGGAAGCGTCTGGGAGTTTCTCCTTGGTCTCTCCCTTTCCCTTTTCTTTCTCTTTTCAGTGATTTTCAGGCTGATCGGGGTCATAAAACCCTTGTTGTAGTTGTGGTGAAATTGTCGTTGTAATTTCCATCAACAATGTTTTTAAAAAAAATCATCTTTATATATTATTTTAATTATTACTATTGCTTGGTTATTAATCTACATAAATTATCAATTACTGTAATCATTATTTGTGTTTTGCTACCAATAATTGATTATGGACTTTCTTTCATTTAGCTGTCCGCCCTGGCTTTCGCCCTGGCGTTCGCCCTGGCACAAAATATATCTACAAAATGACAGCAAGCCCAAGAGGATTAGCAATCATCGTTAATAACAAGAAGTTTGAGAATCATCCTGACGTATCCGAAAGACCGAAAACTCGCCACGGTTCGCAAGAAGATGTCCGTCAAGTGGAAGAGTTGTTTACTGACTTGGGGTTTACGGTAGAAACAGAAGAAAATCTTAAGAAAGAAGATTTATTGGATAAGGTGTATGGTTTTGCTAACAAGGCTGAAAGGGCTCATGATTGTTTTGTGCTGTGGCTTATGAGTCATGGATCAAGTGGCAAGCTGACTTGCGCTGAGGGCAAAACGGTATCTATTCAATCATTACAAGATCAGGTCATCAAGGCTGTCAAGCTAGAGGGTAAGCCAAAGCTCTTTTTTATACAAGCGTGCAGAGGTTATGATAAACATCAGATATCGCTTCCAAAACAGCAGTCCACTGTAAGGCATACCAAATCCACAACTGACACCGATACATCGGCCTTGCAAAAGCCTTCTTCTGCCGATTTCCTGTTTTCATATTCTACAGTCGATGACTACGTATCGTACAGGGATCCAAATACGGGAAGCTACTTTGTTACCGCCCTTGTAGAAGTTTTTCGTCAATATGCTGCCGTTGACGACCTTGATAGTATGTTAATCAAAGTTAACGATAAAGTCAGCGAAATGGTAATACAGGAAGACGAAAGCGGTGACAAATGCTTTAAACAAATGCCTCAATTTACAAACACTTTGACGAAAAAACTTTATTTCTAGAAATAAGTTGTTTGTGACTTGACACTTGAGCTAGTTTAAATACTGACTGTAAAATACTCAGCCGTATTATACAACTTTTCGCAGGATAACTGAATGCAGTAGAAGAAAGCGTGGACTCGCTGTTTGTTGTTTTGATCAATCCAGAAAGTTAAGTTGCGAACACAGATTTCGATGATTCCGTTTTTCAGGATTTTTAAACTGTTCATCATTAAATGCCTAAAATTGGTAAGAATCAAGTTCATTTCTATTTTGGTGGTTTCGTTGACGTATCTGACGCTGCTATAGCAACGTAACTAGGCTGGATGTAAACCAGTCCAAAAGTCCAGTGGATAGATCCTTTGTTTGCCTGCAACTGGCCTAATGAAATTTTAACAGTGGGATTTATAATAAATCCTTATTTTATGTTCTCATATTGTGCTCTGGATTATTTAAGATTTCTCCTGTTAAATTTCAATAGACCACTTGATAAATTGACACGTTTCCGCGAAAAGCCACTAAAATGTAAAGACATAATGTCAATTTTTCGGCTAACTGCGTATACCAGGAAGTATAAAAGCATGCAACCTTGTCCCTAGGCCTTCTCCGCTTGGCGAGCGAAGAAACTCCTGGACAAGTTTACTAAAATTAACTTCAAAAATCCTGGAGTATTTGCCGCGAAAACAAACACATCTGCCAAGCGTTAGAAATAGCCTCCGAGAGCGCCAATTAATCGCGTGTCACGTGACAAACCAATCCACGATTCTTATTTTCAGCCTTGTCCAAGGGTTATTGATGCCCGCCCCGCGCCATTTTAAAAGTGGAGTAAGCCCTAGAGATGAGATTGAAAAACATGCAAATAGGCTGGGTTTTCTGTAACCGGTCTTTCGTTTTAATATATGGTTATATGCCGCCAAACCTTTTCAAATACAGCTGATCGGAATGTGTGCAGGCGACAGCTTCTACAACAAAACACTGTACAAAACTACTGTAATAGTTTGATATTTGTATTGCCAGGTATGTAACCGGGAATCCCCATCATTTACTGGGCCCCGGCAACAGGTTTTCGTTTTGAATAACATAATTTAATCTTTTTAGCTAGACTTAAAAGTTTCAGAGGACTTAAGTGATGCCAGATCCGGTCATCAATTTTAAATAATCTTTAACAAAAGTTCAAATGTTTCTGGTGTTGCCAGAACTGGAACTGTGAAACCTTACGGTTTCATTATAACAAGACATTTTAGTTAGCTTATAGTTTTGAAGTGTTTAGTTTCTTTCATTGTTGAAATAAAATGGGAGCACATCTATGTGTCTTTCAGCGTGTTTCCTTGCAATAACTGTTGTGTTTACCATGGAGAAAATAGCGTAAAATCCCAGCAACTCGAACCGTACGGGAAAAAAAGCTGTTGCAGTTATCAAACGTTTGAGTTGTCGTGGGCTTACTGATTCTGTTTTGAAGTTTTAAGTATGCAGGGGAAAACCACAAGCTTACGATGTTCTGTTTGGGTGACGTGCTGTGCATATTACATCACTCATGTCTCGTATATTTTCGCCGCTTTACCGGCCTGCGGCCACGACTTCTCACGAACGCGTTCCGTGAGAGAACTCTTGGGTACCCGGGGTATAACCGGTACCGCCGCGATAATTACCGTGGTCATTATAGATTTTAAGTGTCATTGTCTGAGAAAGTGTTCCAGAAGTTGGAAAGGGGGGTTAACCGATTTTGATAAAACTTGCTGCAGAAGTTGATCTTGGTAAGATATTCCAAAAGCCAAAGTGGTTTTGTTTTCTGACTTTTAGTTCAGAAGTTTCGGGGGGGGGGGGGGGGGGTACCATTTGAGGCCAGCGGATCATGGAAAATCACGTTTTACAAGGGGTAAGTTTGGAATAGCATGAAAACAAACAAACAAATCCTATTGACTAATTAATTGCATGGTGTGTTTCTATTACAAATGGTCTTTCACATCATATGTGCAGATTTGGCAGAGAAGGTTCTGGCAGTGTGGGGGCTGGCACAAGTTTTGGCCAAATTTTGAAGAAAAAAAAAACATCATCCAGAATTGCCAAATCTGTACATATGATTTGAAAGACCCTTTGTAATAGAAACACACCATGCAATTAATTAGTCAATAGGATTTGTTTGTTTGTTTTTATGCTATTCCAAACTTACCCCTTGCAGATTTATTAATGGCCAATATTTCGACTAATAGTACTAGTCTTCCTCAGGGCCAGGGCTATACTGAAAGAAAATATTGTAACGGCTCCTCAAATTTGAAAATTACATGGTTATAAATGATTGGCTAATTAATGACATGTAGACAGTGCACCTGTAACATAAGATAAAAATAATATATGACATATATAGTGTATGATACAAAACTGAGTTCAGCGTTCGTTCCTTCGGTTAATGCCTCCTGATGACAAATTGCTCCCTCTATGAATTAAAAAGGCCTCACGTGTTTTTGCGACGGGAAGCATTGATGGTAGGCTGCAGTTCAAGCGGGATGAGTCAAATTCATGGACGTTGCATTTTCTTGTCTTACTAAAATCGCCCAGGCACCCTCCTTACTCTAGCGCGGTGCGCGTGGACGTTTCTGGGACTGATGCACTGCACTCGGTGGACGCGACGCTTCGCGCGCTCTGTTTCCCTGCGCTTGACCAGCGCCTGGCCGGACGAGTCAGAATCTAACAGCTTTTTACGTAGCATGCGCACAACCAGTTTTGGTCTATACCCGTCAGAGTTTTCACTTCAGTTTACTGAAATGTCTAAAAAAAACTAATTTATGACAAATGCAAAGGAGGGCAATGTGAATCGTACGTGGTTATGATATATCTTAACAATATTCACTCACAGCTTCCAAACTCTGTAGACTTCATCAGCGGCTGCGCTATTTTTGAGAAAGTAATATCGCAATCTGTACCAATCTCATCGTAGTGGACCGACCTCGGTTTCGAACTGGTGAAATAAATATCCACAGGTAACCCAAGCTTGCTCTTGACTTGAACCCGTGAGAGCCACAGTTAGGCCTCTTATCTAATTGATTTATTATGCGTTAACAACTATTATGAGACTGTTTTGGAATTATGTTTTGCTACATAAACGTGCTAAACGTGCAATAAACTTCCCTTTTGAGTTCACCTTTAGTGCCTTTCTTGCGATTTCTTGTGTTTACTGCGTTTTAAGCCATCCCGAGAGCGACGAACAACGACTCTTCTCTACAAGTATTTGAGTGTTTTTAGTGTTTTGGCTGCCACTTTGAAAGCGAAGAAGGCCCTGGGAAGGAGGTTGGCAAGAAGGTGTACTGCGGTTCACGGGCTCTGGAAGCGAGCTTGGGTTACCTGTGATGCACAATGTGATTGCGGAAACATCGAGATGGACGGTGTACGGTTTCAATTTTCGCTGTTGTTCGAAGCACGTCGTTATATCTTCAAGCTTTTTTCGCCTGCTTATAAATTTATGAAGTGTGAACAATGTCAAAAATACCCTTTGATCAAAGTATGGTTCATTGGGCTAAAACCCCTAGTTTAATGGGCAATAAGTCATTTCATTGAGCTAAGCCAAATTCATTTCATTGGATCATAGTTCATTTCATTGGTCTATAGTTCATTTTATCGGGATATTTTCCATTTCATTGGGCTATTTTTCACGTCAATGAGCTATTATTCATTTCACAGAGCAAGGCAGCGTTCATCTCATTGGGTAATAGTTCATTTTATCGGGCTACATTTCAGTTTATCGGGCTGTTATTCATTTCATCGGGCAATGGTTCACTTGTCATTGGGCGATTGCTCATTTCATTGGGCTATTATTCATGTCATTTGGCGATTTTGTTCATTTCATTGGGCTATGAGCCCAGTCCTCTTGATCAGCGGTGTTACCACTAGTACCCAGGCTCACAAATCACAACAGAACAAGATGGAGTCGCTAGCGATACACGGAAAAAGATTTTTAACCGATGTACTCACAAAATTGGAAAATCCAAGTATGGATATTCAAGAGGTTGATAATTTTAAGTTCCGAATTAACTGGTTTTCTGGTGTTTGGAGCGGTAGAGTCATTCTACACAGCTGCCAAATCAGCTTACTTCAACGATCGATTCAATACTGGAGAAACTCTATCGTGTTCAATGTTTATTTGCACAAATTGATAAAGACATTTTCAAGGGATATACACCAGTACGCTTATATACAGGAAACAAAGGCCGACCAACATTTGATATACCTAAAGAACAGCTTGAGCTTCTGTTAGAATACCATTTTTCCATACCAAAAATAACTCAAATCCTTGGAGTAAATGTGACAGCTGGTGTGCGTACAGTGAACAGACGACTGAAAAGCTACGACCTATCCGTTGGACAAACCTGTTCCTCAAGTACAGCACAAATAATACAGCTGAAACAGTGTTTCACTATTTTCTGGAGGCTGTAAGTTCTCATGGACTGCCATCAAAGGTCAGGGCTGATCAAGGAGGAGAAAATGTGGATGTAGCAAGATTCATGTTCAGCCATCCTGAGCATGGGCCAGATAGAGGCTCCTTTATCACAGGAAAAAGTGTCCACAACCAGAAGATAGAGAGACTCTGGGTGGATGTGCATGTTTGCTGTGTGTACACTTTCTCTAGTATATTTGACTTCCTTGAAAAAGAAGGGCATCTTGACATAACGCTCTGTTTTTGATTTTGCGAAAAATTCCTGTTCTGATTTTATTTGTTTACAAGAACCTTTAGCGACAAGACAAAATGCGATAATTCTCTGACAGCTAAATGAAATGGCGCGGTAAAAGTTTCTGGTCGCCCGCTCTTGGTAAACAAGGCGGCGTTGCCATTCTTGTCGCTGAAAATACTGATTTCAAATGTTTACAATGGAAAAAAGATTCTTCTGGTAGAACAGGACTTTGGAGGCTAAATTTAGAATTTGATGTTTGCGATATGATCTCAGAAATTATTAAGAAACATGCATTGTACTGGAAAGCATTTACTTTCATTCAAGCTTTGTGGGATTTTCTTAAAGAATCTATAAAATTAGTTGCTATAGATTTTGGTCGAAGTAAACAACGCGCAACTATAAATTCTTTGATCGAAGCTAAACGGGCTCTTATTGAAGGAGACAGCTCAGCGAAAACCACCATAGAAACGCTTGAAAGAGAAATTCGGGCCATTAATTTATCCCAAATGAGAGGAAGCCAAATTCGTAGCAGAGTCAAATGGCTTGAAGAAGGTGACAAACCTACCAAATTCACGTGCTCAGAAAAATACTGTTCAATCTATTAATAACTCCGCCGGTGTTGAAGTCTTTTCACAAGATTCCGGCCCATTTCGATTTTTACCGTAATTTGTACTTGCAAGAACCTGTTAATTTAACAGTCCAAACCGAATTTTTTAACAATCTTGTAAACAGATTAAGTGAGAGCGAAATTTTATCCTGCGAAGGATTTTTATCTTTGGCTGAAATTACCCACGCAATGCGTGGACTTTCTTCAGGGAAAACCCCCGGTTCAGACGGATTACCTCAACAATTTTTCGCTAAATTCTGGGATCTTTTAGGCCCTATTCTGTTCGAAATTATAAATTTAGTTTGGAAAATAATTCTCTCAGTGATTCAATGCAAGGAAGCGTGACTAGATTACTTTACAAGAAAGATGATAAGAAAAACCTCAAAAATTGGTGGCCCGGCCATTTCGCTACTCAATGTTGATAACAAAATTTGTTCAAAAGCTCTTACAAACAGACTTTCAAAATTGTTACCCTCCATTATTTCAAGAAGATCAAACTTGTTCCGTCCCAGGTAAGACGATTTTTGAGAATTTATTCCTCTTGCGTGACACTCTAAATTATATAAATATTACCAATGAAACTGGTATCTTGCTGAAAACATTGGAAAACTTTTTACCAATGTTTTAAGTCGTTTTGGATTTGGCCCTAATTTCCAGCGGTGGATTTCTACATTATACTGTCAAGCAAATATGAAAATTATAGTTAATGTTTTTTTGACCAAAGAAATTCCACTCGAGTGGGGGGTGAAGCAGGGAGATCCCCGGTCTCCACTTTTGTACATTTTATGCGCAGTAGTTTTGGCGACCAGTATAAGAAAGGATGATACTATTGAAGGTTTTCTCATTCCAGAAACCTGAGGAAAGCGTTTTAAAATTCGTCAATAAGCGGATGACTCCACATGTTTTGTAAAGGACATTTTTTTCTTTAGACAAATTGTTTACCTTTATACTTCACAAATACGAGACAGGTACAGGGACTAAAATTAAACGTGGCAAAGAGTACAGAAGCCATGAGGTTAGGAGCTTGGTGCTCATGTCCGGACACTCCTTATGGCCTCCTTACCACGCCTTTCCAAGCTAGATTAAAATTTGAACCTGTGAAAGGTTGTGGGGTGTTTTCACTCCCACCCTATCGGCACTACTCATTACTAGGTTTTTAGTTAATGTTAAGACTATTTTCTTCTTCATTAAGACCATACTTCATGGTATATGGGTTTTTTCGAAATAAAGCAACTTTTCACAATGGCACCGAGAACTCTCGGGACACTGTAAGGGACATAAGGAATGACATCACAACACAGTTGCAAATTGCCCCGGGGGGGGGGGGGGGGGGGGGGGGTGGGACTCTGAGACCCTTAACCTATACTAGACCATTTTAGCTGCATTTTGCAACCCTATTCTAGAATAAACACCGAAAAATCCTACCCTATCCTAGACCTTTTCTAGACTCACTATTTTGCAGAAACTTGTTCACTATCACAGTCTAAGATACCAGGGGTCAGTAAAAATGTCGTACAGCACACCTTACCGATTTTTCCATTTGCCAGTAAACCTCGTCTAGACTAAATTCTTCATGCAACTGATCAGTTTTGTGGAAAATGATACCCTATTCTAGACCAAACATTTCTGATTACTATACCCTATCCCAGACTAAACTGCTTGAAAACCATACCCTTGACAGCGGCACATACCTATATAGCTCATATATGGGAGTACCCCCTCCCCTGGGCAAATTGATTTCTCCCGAATGACCAAATAGAAATTTTCTGCTTTGTGGTGTCATCCGAATATTTGTGAAATACAACAGTCAAAGCTTGTGACTCTATAAATAATTTAGCTACGGCAACTCATCATTCAATACCAGAAATGACTAAAGTAATCATGTGCAAACCAGAAGGAACTTTCAAGTGGACCAAACGACCGGAAATGAACTTTATAAATAATCCCTTATGGACTAGACTTTCAAGTGACTCATGTAAACCGGAACTGACCTTGTATTATTGTAACCGGAAATGACTAGCTTTATGATGCAGGATGCCTTGTAACCGGAAATGACTAGCCTCTCAGGATAATATTGTAAACTTTAGGGATTTGTTATTGATGAATAAAACATTTTAAAACGAAAAAAAACACTTTTGTTTTGTTTAGCAGAGAAAACGGTTTGCAAAATCGTTTTTCCCTGCTTTTTTTCGTGGTTTGCTACTCAAGAGAGGTTTCACATTTCAGAAACAGTGAGCTTTTGTGGAATTTGTGCAGTCTAAATGCACTGTGCAGACGGTCGCGTAATAAGCTTACTGTTTTTGAGAATTGCTAAAATTGAAAAATAGCCTGGTCGTCAATCTTAATTCTAATTATTCTTGTGCTCCCGACCTTTCACCTAGTTAAGCTTATCATCATCGTTTTTGTTCAGAGAGCTGCGCTGTTAGGCTAAGCCTATCTATATATATATTATTTCATTTAGTCAAATGGCTAAGAAACGTTGGATGTGGACAACTGGATAGACTCACACTTACTTGAACATAATACAGTGAATGTACCAGAAACACCTTGTCCTCTGACAGATACAGCACTGGATGAACTACAACAGAGAGTTGACCCAACTCGTCCAAGTGATATCAAGGGGATTGATATATATCTTGAAACCTTAGCATTTGTTAGATCTAACCTACAACAATAACTGTATATAGACATAAAACAGACTGAATATCTCAAGGGTTAGAGGGGACAAAGGAGGACAAGATGCAGTTGTGACAAAATTAATTAAGAATTATTAATTAATTGTGTTCAACAAAGAAGTGCTTTAGACAACTAGTGAATGGAGAGAGTTCTGGGAAACTATTTAAATATATATTGTGTATATACTGTGTTTGATTTCATTGAAAAGTAAGGATGTTTTTATATTAAGAATGATAACCATATTTAATAGCATTTTGTTGAAGGGTGGGATAACCATCCTGTTGGAACCACTTGAATTTTTACTCCAAACCAAAAGGGTACAAACACTGCCCAGCATTGCAATCAACCTAGTTCCCAGGGTCTCTCTTCCAAGAAGTAAATCAGATATTGAATAAATGAGGATCAGTTTATAATTGATTTTTGAGCTGTTCATGACAATGATCTCAGTGCATTTGCCAATGAGCCTTTACCGTGCTAAACTGATACAGTAACATTACAACTCCTTAAGGTGTTTCCCTCCTGTTTCCGTGTAGCCGCACCTATCATTTTTGAGTGGCCGTTTAACTAACTTTCCTTTATTGAATTAGTATGAAACTTACAAAAAGTATTGTACAAAGTTTGAAGTTTGTAAAAGTGTAACAATTTTATAAATCGGATTTAAAATTGCGGAGATAAACGAGAAAAATTGAAATCACTTGAGTCTAAATTCCGAGCGATTGCTATGGCATCTAGAAAAATCAAAACTATTACGATAAACTATGACATATGGCAAACAGAATATCTAAAAATTAGAAACTTTTGTCTAGCCGATTTTGAGTAAATCAGAAAAACATGTCGAACTTGTGATTTTGCATGTGCATGAGCACATCTACAAGTTCCTCAATTAAGCTTATAAAAGTTTAATTTCTCAATATCAAATTTACGCCAAAATGTGTGTTTAGTGTATGAGATGAAACTTATGAAAGTTTGAAAGCGTTTCTCGGTTTAGTTTTGGAGATTCGATTTTCTATACGAAACCGTAGTTTTTTGACTGAGTCCTTGATATTGTAGTTTTATCACTTTTCTACATATTACAAAAACGTATAACCGCGAGATAGATTTTTTAAACTTTTATGGTCGTTTCTTTATAATATGAACAACATTGTCTCGAAGTTTCATCTTGATTGAAACATTGCAGCATGGTCAAATAAAATAATAAAGTTCATCAAAAACGTGATTGAGCCCTCGTGCCTCGATTGCACGGTTGAAGGCGCACGTCGCAAAGACGCTTTAATTAGTTCAGGTGATGTGTAACGCATTTCTGCGTGTTGAGAATTATGCAAATCGCCTTGACTTCTTTCTTTTCCCTACAATTCAAAGCCTACTCTGGGACCTCAAGTCGCCTAAAGTCGCCTTAAGTCGCCTAAAGTCGCCTAAAGTCGCCTTAAGTCGCCTTAAGTCGCCTTAAGTCGCCCTTTGTCGCTTAAGGTCGCCTGAAGTCGTTAGGCTTAAAAAAGGCCTGCACACCTTAACATTGCCCTAAAATGTTTCACTTTTACTATTTCTTGAATATATAATAATTTTATTGCCCCAAATCTCTTTTTTATTTCCCATATATGATTATATACTGCAAGGGTATGGCCCCATGCAGTACAACACATGCTTCAATAGTCATGCACCATGCCCTAGTTGCTTCAATTATATTTGCTGAACCCTATAAAGGATGGACCATTTTATTTTTGAGGGGGGGGGGGGGGGGGGGGGGGGCAAATACCAAGAAAAAAAATTCACGCACAGATAAAGTATAGAAAAGTATGGAAAAATCACAAAAAAAATTCTTGGACAGCCTCAAGATGGTAAAAAAAAATCCATGCTTGCTAAAACAAAATGCCCAACCCCCCACCCCTAAAAATAAAATGGTCCATCCCCAAGGAGGGTACACTCATTCATCTTCAAAACATTGACAGCTATTTCTATAGGTTTACTTATATTTCATGGACAAAGTGTTGCTGAAAGGATGAAGTTGTGACTTATATTATAATCAACATTTAATATGAGCAACATCATAAAAAAGAAACACTGCTGATCAGCAGTCAATACTGATATACTGTAATGGTGCAGGCATTCCTTCACCTTCAGGGTATTATAACAACAGTGAGAGCTGTTTTGGATCACTAAGATCACAATAATTTGAAAAGTATTTTGGGGTTAAGCCCAATTATTGCTTATCACTTTTACATTGAGCAAGTAAGCTTGAAAAGATCATAAGCTTAACCAAAGGCAATGTAACTGTATACAAATGTACTTAACTTTTAAGCTTACTTACCCAACGTGAAAGAGCAACCAAAAATCGGCCATTTCTCCCGCATACAACCTCTAGGCTGCGTTCTAGCCATCCAACATTATTCTATTTAAAACCAATCGTAACTGAACGTTTGAAAACTTGAAACTTCTATACAACTTGTATATGTCATCTTCTTGACAGTTTGATGAAGCAAAGAATTTAAATCAACCTGTACGCTCAAGATTGCAAAATTTGCGTTGATTATATAACCATGACGGCTCTCTGTCACAAAGGTCAAAAGGATTTCTTGTTATCAACCATTAAGCAGAAATTTCCAAAGGATTTGCAGCTGCTTCCAGCAGGAATTGCCTCACTCGAGCAAACATGGCCGCCACATGTTTTGACCACGTGACTTCTTTTTGCATGGATGCCCACGCGCGCGGGCGCTCGCGCACTCATGTTCAGGAAATTAGCACTCAATTGATTCGGCAAACAAAGCCAAAGCTGAAGTGTTGCTGTTTTTGAAATTGAAACACATTCCCACTTTACAGTACAGCCTGACTAGGCTTCGTGGCTCCCTCTAGGCTACCACTCACATGCTTTACCTTCGTGGCGTAGATTGTCAATCAAGCTGGCCTGGAATTTTTGAAATCGTTCTTGTAGCCATTGACTGGCTTCCTGCTTGTATTGCGAAAAGAAAACTAATTCCGACAACTCAATTCAAGGTAAGGTAGATGTAAATTTCTGAAATTTATTGGTTAAGCGAGCGCGGGCCGGGAGCTAGTCGCGCGCGGGAGGAAAAGAAACGCGCGAAGCATGGAAACCATCTACGATTGGAAAGGAATTCTGGGAGAATCAAAATGGCGGACGCCAATGTAAATATTGCCAACTCTGTCATTGGCTGTGCATTCATTTGTGATCCATTATTTTCTGGAAATTTTTGAGGTAATAATTAACTTCTACACGGGTAAATCTGTCAACAACCTCATCAGTAACACTATTTAGTTTTGTTTTGACAGGTTAATGTTTTTATTGCAATAACTTAAAAACATTTAAGCAGCTAACTGAATTTTTTCTCATTCTAGATAAGTAATATTGTTCCTGCCTCTTCCTCTTCCTTAGCCTGTTTGGCTAACTAATGTTTATAATACAATTTAGCATTCATATTATTTATATAATGTTGTTGTTGTTATTGTGATAATTTGAATCTCAGTATAGCTAAAAGGGGCTTTAAAATCTGGAAACTGGAGATTTACGGTCACTTAAGTCTATCTGAGACCAAGTGAACTGATTGTGATAATTTTGTTTATTGAAATATGAGACAAACTATCATGAATGCCAGGATTCATGTCAGGACTCAAGCTGTAGCCCTAACCCTAACTGGCGTCCTTGGTCGCAAACTGACTTAAGTCCTGACTCAATCGGACCTGGCTTGAATCCTGTCTCATATTTCTCTCCAGAGACCAGTGGCTTGGTATTTAGGTATAGTGATGAAGAGACTGTCAATAACTTTTGTTTCATCACTTTTTAGAAACACTTTTATGTTGTCTGAAGTTGCCTTCAGTCACCTTAAGTTGCCTTAAGTTGCCTTAAGTCGCCTTAAATCGCCTTAAGTCGCCTAAAGTCGCCTTAAGTCGCCTTAAGTCGCCTAAAGTCGCCTTAAGTCGCCAATATTTTAAACTAATTTTTCCTTAAGTCGCCTTAAATCGCCTTAAATCGCTTAAAGTCGCCTAAAGTTACGGCGACTTAAGGTCCCAGAGTAGGCCTAATTCAAAATGTCGAGTGTGTCCAGTGCACGTCAAATGCGAATAAAAAGCCTGCTTACAAATAAACGTCCCACTGAAATTCGTGGGAATGATAAAAATAACGTAGAACTCAGCCCCTAACGTTACTCCACAAAACATGATGGTCACGCAGAAATGCTTTGCGCTTCTCCTGAATTAATTAATTAAAGCGTCTTTGTGCGCCTTCAACCGTGCAATCAAAGCACAAAGTTCCAATCGCGTTTTGGATGAACTTTATTATTTTATTTGACCATGTTGCAATGTTTCAATCAAGATGAAACTTCGAGACAATGTTGTTCATATTACAAAGAAACGACCATAAAAGTTTAAAAAAATCTATCTCGCGGTTTTTGAAATATATAGAAAAGCGCTAAAACTACAATATCAAGGACTCAGTCAAAAAGCTATGGTTTCCTATAGAAAATCGAATCTCCAAAACTAAAATGAGAAACGCTTTCAAACTTTCATAGTTTCATCTCATACTCTAAACACACATTTTGGCGTAAATTTGAGATTGAGAAATTAAACTTTTATAATTTTAATTGAGGAACTTTTAGATATTTTGTTTGTCATATGTTATAGTTCATCGTAATAGTTTTGATTTTTCTAGATGCCATCGCAATCGCTCGGAATTTAGCCTCAAGCGATTTCAATTTTTCTTGTTTTTCTCCGCAATTTTAAATTCGATTTATAAAATTGTTACACTTTTACAAACTTCAAACTTTGTACTATATTTTGTGTAAGTTTCATACTTATTCAATAAAAGGAAGGTTAGTTAAACGGCCGCTTAAAAATGGTAGGTGTGGCTACACGGAAACTGAAGGGAAACACCTTAAACTTTGGAACTTTTTTTAATCTCTTGTGTTCACAAATCAAGTATTTTATGATAAACATGTAGATCCCTTGCTCTTATCCCCAACCTGGTGGACAAAACACTCTATGCTCAGTTTGAGAACCGAAACTTTGTTTCATGCAAATCCTTTCCATTGTTTTGACTTTCAGATGGAGACTAAATGCAAGGGGTCTATTTGTGTGACCCAGGTATATTAAAGATGAACCAAAATCATTTAACTACATTTTTGTCAAACATTTCAATAACTGGAACTTAAACTGTAACAATAGGTCAATGATTAATACTCTCCTGACAATATAGCACATCTGTTTAAGCAATAGAACACATTTTCTATGACTTTATTTACCGGCGTAATAGAAGCACGCGGGATGTTGGGAGAACACGAGAAAAGCTTGTAAACCACTCGCCTACGGCTCGTGGTTTACAAGCTTTTCTCGTGTTCTCCCAACATCACAAGTGGTTCTATTGCGCCGGTAAAGTCATAGAAAATGTGTTCTATTGCTTTTATGAAATTGCTGCTGAGATAAAAGAGACAAAAAAAGACGCGCTTATTCTGATCAACTTCTTTATTCTCTCTGAATTCATCACATGACACGAACAACCAATCACAAATAGGGATATATTAAGCACAAATCTGTTGAATCGCCGAGGTTGGAAAGAATTAATGAATGAAAAATGTTTTTACTTGAAATTATATGGCTCTAAATCTCAAACAATGTGAGTGAAAAGGATAATGCCTCGGGAAACAAATGACTTTAAATCAACAGTTGGCAGTTAGCGGTTGAAAGTGACGTTTACGGCGCCGATTGAGCAAGAATTGAACATATTGCTGTAGGCAGCGCTAGCTGTGTAGGCCGTCGCAGCTGTGCTCTGATGATTTATATTTGTCGAAATGCTGTTAGCAGAGGAGCTCGTACAGGGTAGCTGCTGAAATGGACGTCTTGCTGGTGAACTTTGCTGAACTTCATCTGCGCCAAGAGCCACTGTCAGGACGTCGCTGCACCTTCGAAGCTGGTTCACTGATGGCTGATTGTGATAGCTTTGCAAGCTTGACTCATTTCGGTGGCCAGATATGGCCATAATCTCGCGATTTGTTAGCCCAGCATTGGCCCACAGGGTAATGGCTGTTGCTCTCACCGAATGGTTGGTATAAATACGGGAAAGGCCAGCATCTTTGCTAATATCTTTCATCAGTGTCTGTAGCTTGTTTATCCCAAGTGGCCGATTCTCGTACCACACGCTGTCTGAACGCCGCCAATTTCTCTTCGGGTATTGAAAGAGAGCGTCGCACTGTGGATTTAACTTTGTAAGGAAGACTTCCAAAGCTGAATAGCCGTCGGTTAGAGAAGTGGTTTTGTACATTCGACCATTCTTCGCGAAGCTCTCCACTTCTGAAACACCCCCTCGGTGATTTTTTTGTTGTTTCGTCGTGCGTCATCGTTATGAATTCACAGCCTTGTGCGTCCCTCGCAAACGCGAAGCTTGTTTTCTTGAGGCTTCTCAGGCCTTCAAAGCCACGGCGACACCAAAAAAGGGACACATGAAACCAGACGTTTCTGAGGAGGGACAGAGGCTCGCTGAGTGAAAAAAACTTCGCTTGTGTTCAGTTTCACAAGGTCTTGTTCCTCGATTGCCGGCTTATGGCTGGGGTTTTGCAGGCCTTCTCCCTTTAGCTGTTTGATCTTTGCATCGAGCATCTGGTTGGAGAGGACGAAGCGGGGATCTTGTGCAAATTTTATCCCTAAACTGTTTGGTGGAGTGTTTAGGTACCTCTCAATACCATTTCTTAAGGACAGAAGAGTGGCACGGCCGTAATTTTCGCCTTGTTTGTTTCGGGCTTCAGCGTAAAACTCCCGGAGACTTTTGTCGAGCTCTTCAACTGTCATTTCTGCCAAACTTATACCAGTGGCCTTTTGTTTACTCCACTCTACATGAACAGAGAAAAGGTAAATTAGTAATTTAGCAGTTAGAAATGCTGTGTATTTGAGTTTTATTTCTTGAACTGAATTTCATTTGTTTAATTGACAACGCCACATGTACAGTGACCTTGGTGTGACCTTCAATAAATTGCAAATTTTATTGTTTATCAATTGTGTTTGGGCCATTTATTTTTCTGAAAAATTAGAATTAGTCCAAGGTTGAATGAAAAGAATATTGACTTCATTAGAACCAACCTGTAAATACGGAAACTGCCCATTGTGTTGCCTGTTTCGTTTTTTTGGCTTGTGAATTTTCGACGATCGCGTCAAGTTCTTCGCTTCCCACCGCGGCAAATCTTCTCTTTTTGCTGGACTCTTCTTCGTCGGTAGCAGCGTCAGCGTTTGTTTCTTTGGATTTTTTTCTGAATTTTCAGCGTCAACCATTGGCAGCCCAAAAGCCCTCATTATATCGAAGTTCGGAAAGTCTTCCTCGCGCTCACTGTCCGCCATTATCGGAGCAGAAAAGTAACTTTTTAGTTTGTGCTATTTTTCCATTTGATTAAGACCAAACATTTTGGAAGTATTCTGTTGCCAGGTTTATATTTTATAGAACTATATCACTATCATTATATAAAATATTTCATTTCTTATGGTCAACAGAATCCAATCAACAGTTCATATTTTGATGAAAGTAATATTAAAAACAACTGGTTCAAGTGAAGTTACTGGCCACTGGTATAATGAACCGTATGTATGCCATATATATAACGACAATGTACTATAATAAAAATGAAATAAATTATATCCTTACTTCAATGAATTTCTAAAATGTCAATATGGTATGTTAAATGCCAGATAACACAGCATCTGTCAGAACACATTACCAAGTAAAAAGTACATGTGACATCACCAGGACAAATGCAATTTTTCCTATGAATTTTGAAAAATGCCACAGCATCTTTAATGCCAGAGGAGACAATGAAAGATAACACAATATGTTTCAACAATAAAAATCTTAACTATTACATAAGTTTATTTCATGCAAACAAATGTGGGTGGTGAAAATCAAGCCTGATATTTTTTAATATTTTTTTTCTAAATTTGCTAAGCCTGAGATTTTTGTGTTTAACCATGGCAACACTCTCAAAGTCACAAATTGAGAGACTCCAAGACCAATTTGCAGAATATTCTCATAAGAAACTCAGTGTCAATGTTACAAAGAATCTGGCACTCTAAGGCATTCCCTTTAGAGTCCAAAATTCAAGCTACCGGTAAATTTCACCACCCACTATAGTGTAACTGACTATCCTTTCATTTTCAACTAAAACCTTCTACCGGTATATCCTGTTGCCTGCATAGCTATGGTTGCATCCATTTTTCTTTTGAAGTCTTGGTAGTGTTCAGCATTGACTGGTAAGGACAAAATGTTAAGAACAGAACTGTTTTATTATGATAATGTATGCCGTTCGATTCTATGGTTACAGTTTCTATTGTTAGTCTTCGTGACGTCATAGCCTTCCCTCGTGGCCTTCGCCAAGTTGTTCAGTTCAGTTCTCGTGTACGCTACGTGTTGTTGAAGATTAAACCAGTTGAGTCTATGTAGCGGACGTGTGTTATTTATCAGGTTATGGGCCCAGGGCGCCGTATTGTTTTTCTGGTTGTACTGTTGTCGCTGTTTTGCCGAGGAATGGCGGAAATATCTGAAAATTCGAGCATTAAGATAGAGAAGCTGAACGAAAGAAACTATCAAACATGGAAGTACAACGTGAAACTAGTCTTGATGGAACGTGGATTGTGGGGTTTCACCCAGGAAGGACAGGAAGTTCCACCGGGAGATTCTGCATCGGCGGCTGTCAAGAAAACCTTTCGTTTACGTACTGATAAAGCATATTCGCTAATCGCGTTAAATGTTGACAAAGATTTGCAAGTTCACATCGCATCCGTTAAAAACCCGCTGGATGCGTGGAGGATTCTGCAAAAGCAGTTTGAGTTCGTGTCGGTAACGCAAATGGTTCGTGTAAACAGGAAATTCTTCGCAGCGAGTATGAAGGAGGGGAAGGATCTCATGCAGCACTTGACATACATGACTTCCCTCGCCGAGATACTTAGAGAAATGGCCGAAGAAATTTCTTCGAAGAAATTTGCTACGGTGGTATTAGGAAGTTTACCGGAGTCCTAACAAGCTTAAATGCGAGAAAAGCCGAAGAATTAGATTGGGAGAGCATCAAGGGATTGTTGATTGAAGAGCATTTAAAGCGTGTCGAAAAGGACGAGAAACAGGAATCTGCAGACAATGCACTTTTCGTCGAAAGAGGAAACCATTTCTATAGAGGAAGATATCAAGCACGTGGTGGCGGTCGTGGTGGACGTTCTCGCTCTCAGAATTCACACTTCAACAAAGGCAATCCGACCCACCGGGATGATCGCGAGAAGTACAAAGAAGTCACATGTTTCAAATGTAACCAGGAAGGACACATGGTGAAAAACTGTCCGTTCAACAAGAAACCTAACACAAGCAAAAGGGAAGGATCCAATATGGCGGAACTCGAAGGAGTGGCACTGATTTCAAGTACAACGAATCGGTCGGATGAATGGTTTATTGACTCCGCAGCAACCAAGCACATGACACATGACAAAAGCATTTTGGAGAACTTTGTTCAGTACGAACAACCGAAGAACATTTATCTTGGAGACAGCACAGTGATTCATGCTCTTGGTGAAGGGAAAGTGAGACTTCCTACAGTAAGCAGTACCCGTGAAATTGCTCTTGACTTGCATAAAGTATTGTTTGTACCAACGTTGACCAAGAACTTACTTTCAGTCCCGGCAATGGCGTTGATGGGAGCCGAAATTCGTTTTGATAAGTATAAATGTTTAGTGCTGAAGAATGGCAGCTCCGAAGATTGCCACCTTGACATGGTGGAGGTGTTGTGTGCTCCAATGAGCCCGAGAGCTATGCTGGCTGGACCTCTTGAGGTCCTGGTAGGGACACCCATGCCAGACAAGTCAAAGGTTAGGGGCCAGACAAAGAGCAATCTACCGGCCCTCCAGGTTTGGGGGTTTTGCATAAGGCTAACAACCCTATCATGTAAAAAGCTTTTGTTACGGAAACAGCAACGTGTAACTTACATGAATCATCTGTGCAGAACGAGCCTCCGGAATCCATGCCATGGGCAACAGTGAATGCCGAGAGTGAAAACACCAGAAACTCTGCAGGTAATAGGATTCGAATGACTGACAGTGGCCAAAGCCGAAAGGAAGCCGCTGTCACGAGAACGGGAGCAGTCAGCGTTAAAACACCTACACTGATTGGCGTTTGGAATGTGCGAACAATGTATGAGCAAGGTAGGATGGCACAGGTCATTGCTGAAATGAAGCGTTACAAACTTGATATCTTAGGCATAAGTGAGAGTAGATGGACAAAATCTGGGAGAATGAAGACAACAACAGGAGAGACAGTTCTCTACTCTGGGAAAGAGGATGATTTACATCATGAGGGGGGTGCAATTATCATGAAGAAAGGAATGGAAAAGTTCTTAATGGAGTGGAAGCAAGTAAACCGCAGGATTATTCAAGCACGATTAAACGGCAGGCAGACTAACTTATCCATCATACAGTGCTATGCGCCTACTAATGACAGCAACGACAGAGATAAAGAAGCCTTCTATGAGCAGCTGCAAGCAACATTTGAGAACATCCATTGTAGAGACCTCCTGCTGGTGATGGGTGATCTTAACGTCAAGGTGGGCTCAGATAACTTGAATTTTGAAAGGGTCATGGGAAGAGAAGGATGTGGAGTGCAGAATGACAATGGAGAGAGGCTGGTAGAATGGTGTGCATTTAATAACATGATCATCGGTGTAACTTTATTCCCGCAACATTCACAAACTCACCTGGACATCCCCAAATGGGCGGGATCAAAACCAAATAGACCACCTAATGGTTAACAGCATGTGGCGCCGCTCCCTGCTTGATGTAAGAGTAAGAAGAGGGGCTGATGCAAGCAGCGATCACCATCTTGTGACTGCAAAGGTGAGACTGAAACTGAGAGCAGCTGGACTAAACAAACAACGCACCCCTAGATATGACATCAGCAGATTACAAGACCAAAGGACTAAGAATGCTTTTGTCCTACAGCTAAGGAACAGGTTCCAAGCCCTGAGTAATATAAAGTCACTAAACTGATCTGTGGAAAATTTAATGGCAATAGAAATGTCCCCATACGAGATAAACAAGGACAGCTCCTCACCTCTGAAAAAGACCAAGAAGCACGTTGGGTAGAGCATTTCAAGGAAGTCCTCAACAGACCACCACCAGAAGAGGAGCCTGATATACCAGAAGCTGAGGAGGACTTAAGTATTGACACAGGACCACCAGAGAAAGAAGAGATCATTGCAGCCATTAATTCTCTAAAAAACCAGAAGGCACCTGGCAAAGATCGCCTAAATGCTGAGCTGTTCACGGCAGACGCTGTGACCACGGCAAACATATTGCAACCACTTTTTAACACCATATGGGACAGAAGGAAATTACCTGACGACTGGAATAAGGGTGTCATCATCAAGATACCAAAGAAAGGAGCCCTGTCTGACTGTAACAACTGGCGCGGCATTACACTATTATCCTTTCCTAGCAAGATCTTAGCGAAGGTCATCATGAAACGCTTATCACTGGCTGTAGACCATAGACTTCGTGAAGAACAGGCAGGTTTTAGGAGAGGAAGGGGCTGTATTGATCATATTTTCACACTGAGAAACATCATTGAACAGAGTACTGAATGGCAGCGAACTCTCTATGTCAACTTTGTAGATTTCGCCAAGGCTTTTGACAGTGTGCACCGGCACAGCCTCTGGAAGTTATTACGAGCGTATGGAATCCCCTTCCACCTTGTTGAGGTCATTAAAAGCTTCTATGACAACTTTGCCTGCTGTATTGGCGATGGTGACATCTTGTTTGAAGTTCACACTGGTGTCAGACAGGGGTGTGTAATGTCTACATTTCTTTTCAACCTTGTTATAGACTGGATCATGCACCGCACCACTGAAGATCAGATCAGGGGAATCAGATGGACACCTTTCTCCTACCTAGAAGACCTGGATTACGCTGACGATCTAGCCTTACTATCACACACGCACACCCACATACAAGAGAAGACGCAACGCCTCAACACCTTTGCAAAGCAAGTTGGCCTTAACATCACCAGCAAGAAGACTGAAATTATGGCAATGAACGTTACCAACACACGACCAGTCCAAATTGATAATGAACAACTTCCTTACACAGACAGATTTACCTACCTCGGCAGCATCATCAGTAGAGATGGAGGAACTGACTCGGACATTCAAAGCCGTCTCAACAAGGCTAGAAACTCGTTCAATATGATGAATAAGGTATGGCGTTCTTCCACCTATAGTACTCGTACCAAGCTGAAGCTCTATCACAGCTGCGTCCTCACAATCCTACTGTATGGCTGAGAATGTTAGCGCTTAACGGAGAAGGATCTATCAAAGCTCTCCACTTTTCACACCTAAAGCCTTCGGCGCATTTTACGCATCTTTTGGCCTAATGTCATCTCCAACAAAGATCTATTTGAATGGCGTGGAACCGAACCAATGGCTACCATCCTGATGAGGAGACGCTGGAGGTGGATTGGCCCTGTCACCCGCCAAGAAGCTTCCATTGCAAAAACTGCTATGCACTGGACGCCAGAAGGGAAACGCAAGCGAGGCCGCCCCAAGATCACATGGCGACGGACAGTTGAGAAAGAAATAAAGGAGATGGGGAAGACCTGGGAGGGCATGAAGTTCATGGCAAGGGATCGCCAGATGTGGAGGGAACATGTTGCTGCCCTACATGCCAACTAGGCGTAAAGGGCATGAGTGAGTGAGTGGCTGAAGAATGGCAAAGAATTCGTCATTGGTTGTTTGCCAGATGACAAGCTGTACACAGTGAACACTGTTGAGTATGCTCAAGTTTCGACCACTGACAATGGCCCATCACTTGAAGTTTGGCACAATAGATTGGGTCATCTAAACTACAACTACATGAATCAGTTGATGAAGAAAGAAATGGTTGATGGAATGAACTGTGATTCAGTCACCGAGTCCCAAAAGGAATGTGAGGGATGTGTTCTTGGCAAAATGCATAAGAAGCCTTTTCCAAAGCAGAGCCAACACAGGGCAACCAGACCATATGAAATTGTTCATAGTGATGTATGTGGTCCAATGCAAGTGGAATCCAAAGATGGAAGTAGATACATGCTTAAATTTACAGATGATTTCTCACGCTACACAACTACTTGCTTCATCAAGTCCAAGAGTGAAGTACTGTCAAAGTTCAAGGAGTATGTTAATTCTGTCAAAAAACAAACTGGCAGTCAAATTTTGAAACTGAACATTCTGGCAGAAGAAGATGTTAAAGTCCTCAGAAGTGACAATGGAGGAGAATATACTTCCAACAACTTCACTAAATTCTGTGCCGAGATGGGAATTTCACACGAGTTTACTGTCCCGTACTGTCCACAGCAAAATGGAGTTTCTGAACGGAAGAACCGCACTATTATGGAGAAAGCAAGATCACTGCTGCACCAAGCCAAGTTACCACTGGAATTCTGGGCAGAAGCCTGCAGCACAGCAGTGTATCTTCTTAACCGAAGCCCGACAACAGCATTGAAGAATGAAACACCTTTTGAGCGTTTGGTTGGTACGAAACCAGACATTACTCATCTAAAAGTCTTTGGGTGAGTGAGTTATGTGCATGTTCCAAACAGCAAGCGCAGAAAGCTAGATGCTAAAGCCCGTAAAGCAATTTTCGTTGCATACCCTCCTGGAGTTAAAGGGTACAAACTGTATGACCTTGAAAAGAAGAGTTTTGTTGTGAGTCGAGATGTAACATTCTTTGAACAGAACTTTGATCATTTTGAAGAGGAGATGAAGTCAAAAGAAGCAGTCAAATTGGATTTGAGCAATGTGTTTCCTAAAGTGGATGAAGAAAGTAAAAGTGCTCCAGAACATTCTGTGAAAAGAGAACCTGTGGTTCCAGAGCATCCTGAGTCTCCAGTTCCAAAACAACCCACGAACAAAGAACCTGCAGTTCCAAAGCATCTTGAGCCGTCAGTTCAAGTGGAGGTAAACTCAGATGCTACACAAGGTGTAGAACCTCCAGTTCAAAAGAATGCTGAATCTGCAGTTTTACAGAATGCTCAACCAGTGGGAGCAACAAATGAAGAAGAACCAGTTAAGAGAACCTATGAAGATTTGTTTATGGAACAAGTTCGAAACCTAGGACCAGTAAGGCAGCGAAAACGGCCAAGCAGATTTCAAGATGATGATGAATAGCTAGTGACTAGTTCAGAGATTGAGGAGCCAAAAACAGTTCATGAAGCGTTGAATGGTGAACATTCAAGTCAATGGAGAGAAGCCATGGAATCAGAATATTCGTCACTGTTGAAGAATGATGCATGGGACCTAGTTCCTCCACATGAAGGTAAGAACGTAGTTGGATCCCGCTGGGTCTTGAAAGTTAAGCGTGATGAAGATGGTTCTGTTGATCGCTTCAAAGCTAGACTTGTTGCACAAGGATATTCTCAAGTGAAAGGTGTAGATTATGATGAGGTGTTTTCACCAGTGGCTCGATATTCGTCTGTGAGATCGTTGCTTGCCCTAGCTAACGCGCAAGATTTGGAGATACATCAAATGGATGTAAAAACTGCCTTTCTGAATGGTTCATTGGATTGTGAAATTTACATGTCACAACCAGAAGGATTTGTCGATCCCGGCAAATCAAATCATGTTTGCAAGTTGAAGAAAAGCATTTATGGGCTCAAACAGTCAGCTCGTTGTTGGAACACTACTCTAGATGAGTATTTGAATTCAGTTGGCTATCGCAAGAGTAATGCTGATGGATGCATTTATGTTAAATTGTTGAAAGAAGTCAATGGTCACATCAGTTTTGTGATACTGGGCGTGTACGTCGATGACATCATTCCAGTCTCAAACAGCCCTCAGTTGCTAAAAGCAGAGAAAGCTGCATTGTGTGAGAGATTTGAAATGACTGACCAAGGGGAGATGCACTACCTCCTTGGTATGTCGATCAAGAGAGACAGACTGTGTAGAACACTGACAGTAAGCCAGCTTAACTATGTTGAGAAAGTACTTGAGAAATTTGGAATGGAAAACTGCAAACCTGTTTCTACTCCCCTTGAACTGGGCGAAAGGTTTCAGCAGCTACCACCAACGGATAAGCCGTTTGATGTTCAAACCTACCAACAGGCAATTGGATGTCTGACTTACATAGCAACAGCAACAAGACCTGACATAGCTGCTGCAGTTGGAGTCCTATCCCAGTATATGTCAAGACCAAGTAAAGATCACTGGATCGGTGTAAAGCGTGTTCTGAGATATCTCAAACAAACTTTGAACTATGGTTTGAAATTTTCAGCTCATGACGAGGATCCAGAATTGATCGGCTACAGTGATACAGATTGGGCAGGAGATGTTGACACTCGAAGCTCAACATCAGGCTATGTGTTTCAGAATGGAAGGAGTACGGTTAGTTGGTCAAGCAGAAAGCAAGCGACAGTTGCTAAGTCCTCTACCGAAGCTGAATATGTTGCTCTGAGCTCAGCTACACAGGAGGCTGTATGGCTACGCCGTTTAATGGAAGACCTTGGAAAACATTTGGATACCCCAACTACCATTTATGAAGATAATCAAGGAGCCATTGAACTGGCAAAGAATGCCAAATATCATAACCGAACAAAGCACATTGACATTTGCCATCATTTTGTTCGCGAAAGAGTTGTTTCAAATGAAATCCGTGTCATTTATTGCCCTACTGGGGACATGGTTGCGGACATTATGACCAAAGGACTTGCGTAAATCTCTTTTGAGAAACTGCGAGATTTAATAGGCGTTTATGACATTATGTAATTACATTGTTATTGTTTAAGTTTTGCTTGTTTGACTTTAACGGCATTATTATCAAGTGGGAGTGTTAAGAACAGAACTGTTTTATTATGATAATGTATGCCGTTCTATTCTATGGTTACAGTTTCTATTGTTAGTCTTCGTGACGTCATAGCCTTCCCTCGTGGCCTTCGCCAAGTTGTTCAGTTCAGTTCGCGTGTACGCTAAGTGTTGTTGAAGATTAAACCAGTTGAGTCTATGTAGCGGACGTGTGTTATTTATCACAAAACACCCAAGCATGCTTCTGGGTCAGGAAGCGATTTCTCTTTGCGGTTGAACTTTACATAGATTGGTTGTGTTGGGTAAAGTGGACTTCCTAGCACAAACTGAAGGAAGCGGCCTGTAGTTGACATATGTGCATCTTCAGAGTGTACTGCAAGAGAGAATATTCCCATTTTGCTTACATGCAGTATCTCTCTATCCTCTGGTTGTGGACACTTTTTCCTGTGATAAAAGAGCCTCTATCTGACCCACGCTTAGGATGGCTGAACATGAATCTTGCTACATCCACATTTTCTCCTCCTTGATCAGCCCTGACCTTTGATGGCAATCCATGAGAACTTACAGCCTCCAGAAAATTGTGAAACACTGTTTCAGCTGTATTGTTTGTGCTTCACTTGAGGAACATGATTTTTCTAGAATATCCGTCTATGCATCCATGTATAACAAATCTCCACCTATAAAAGACAGACTTTATAAAACCTAGATTCTTGGTAAATAAATATATATTACAGTGCGACGACTTCAACCGAAGCCACGTCAGGATTTTTAGCCAATCAGACGACTTTAACTGAAACCATCTCGGGATTTTTAGCCAATCAGAAATCGAGAACTCGAACAGACGACTGCAAAGTTATTTCACTTCATTTTATTTGTGGTAAAAATTTTCACTTGAAACAATCTTAAGCAAGATTATAGCACGGCAAATTTATAGAATTAAGTCAATAAATAAAATGAAGTGAAATAACTCTGTGGTCATTTGTTTGAAATCTCGATTTCTGATGATTGTCGCACTGTAAATGAAGAAATTATCCTGGAAAAAATTAAAACTTACCTTATTAATTTATGGTGGCCATCAAGATGCCAAAGAGCAAAGGATGATTTAACACTGTATGACCTTCTGGTGAGTGGCGTTAATTGCAATGCTCGGAGCAAAATGCCTTCAGGATCTGATCTTTGCATGGACTCTCTCGCACGTAATTGTTGCACACGTATACCTCTAAAACGCAGTAGCCCGCTCATTCTTCGATATCCACAGTTTGGAAATTCTTAAATTAGTTGCTGCGTAACTTTATCAAGATCACTGTCATTTATAACGGAATAGGTTTGTCCAACAGATAGGTCGTAGCTTTTCAGTCGTCTGTTCACTGTACTCACACCAGCTGTCACATTTACTCCAAGGATTTGAGTTATTTTTGGCATGGAAAAATGGTATTCTAACAGAAGCTCAAGCTGTTCTTTAGGTATATCAAATGTTGGTCGGCCTTTGTTTCCTGTATATAAGCGTACTGGTGTATATCCCTTGAAAATGTCTTTATCAATTTGTGCAAATAAACATTGAACACGATAGAGTTTCTCCAGTATTGAATCGATCGTTGAAGTAAGCTGATTTGGCAGCTGTGTAGAATGACTATACCACCAGAAAACCAGTCAATTCGAAACTTAAAATTATCAACCTCTTGAATATCCATACTTGGATTTTCCAATTTTGTGAGTACATCGGTTAAAAATCTTTTTCCGTGTATCGCTAGCGACTCCATCTTGTTCTGTTGTGATTTGTGAGCCTGGGTACTAGTGGTAACACCGCTGATCAAAAGGACTGGGCTCATAGCCCAATGAAATGAACAAATCGCCAAATGACATGAATAATAGCCCAATGAAGTGAGCAATCGCCCAATGACAAGTGAACCATTGCCCGATGAAATGAATAACAGCCCGATAAACTGAAATGTAGCCCGATAAAATGAACTATTACCCAATGAGATGAACGCTGCCTTGCTCTGTGAAATGAATAATAGCTCATTGACGTGAAAAATAGCCCAATGAAATGAAAAATATCCCGATAAAATGAATTATAGACCAATGAAATGAACTACGATCCAATGAAATGAATTTGGCTTAGCTCAATGAAATGACTTATTGCCCATTATAAAATAACTGAGATACTACGCGCGTTCTGATTGGCCAAAGACCTATTAACTATTGTGCCGGTAAACTCATAGAAGACCGCGCAAGCGAAACTGTAAAGTAAACAAAGTTCAATTTCCCACTGCATCAACACAAGCGTGAGGAGAAAGAATTTCACAACTCGAGCCGGTTTAGTGTCTTATTACATATTGTGGTCTGTAAACACCGGATGTTAGCCTGTATATATATCGTTGAGTTTTTCATGAAGTGAATTTCGTAAGTTTATTTGTGGACACATCGTTCCCTTTTCATGACGTGTAAAACGGGCTAGCTTTATAAGGACCACATGGTCAGAGTTGACGATGATCGGTTCGAATGATGGTTGTTCTGAGGATTACTTTATAGACTTGTCGACTATTTCGTTGCTATACAGGACACGAAAACTTGTAAGTATAGATTGTCAGCGACATTTGTCAATTAAGTTCATTTCGGAACATTTTGGAGTTGTACTCGAACATTTTGCTTGTATTGTTGTTTCAGTGAATCGCACATTAAATATGGCGCATCTAAAGATGTCTTGTTAGCTGAGATATTCCCAAGAACGAGTGGGTTCTTACATCATTCAAAGTTTTCCGCTGAATTTATGGATTGTGAGATGTCGACAGGAGCGAGAAGGATGTCGCTCATCGAAGAAATTACGACGTTGACCGAGGAAACTCGCGCGAGCGAAGCACCGATGCAGAACACAGCCTTTGGATTCGTCGAAGGAACAAAACGAAAGTTGCCGAGTAGATACTTGAATGAGCCCGAGGTTCGAGTCGAAAAGGCTGTCGATTTAAAACGAGGGAGAGCCGGCCATTTAGGAGACGTGACGAAGAGAATGCAGCGAATACGCTTGTTAATGGCGAAAGGTACGGAAGAAGAAGAATTAATCACGTGTTTAAACAGCCTCGAAACAGCGTTTCACAAGTTCGTTGATTCCCACGAAGCGTATTTAGGATTTGAGGACGACGAATAGGAGAAAGCTTCGGCCGTGGAAAGTTACGAAAGGGAAAAGGATGCCAAGTTTCGCTTCGACGTGGAAGTTAGCAAATGGAAATCGAAAGGAACGCTCCTCAAATCGGACGGTAAATCCGTTAAGTCTTCGAGGACCGCCAAGAGCTCAAAGTCCAGTGCGAGTGTGGTGAGAGAAAAGAAGAGATTATTGGAGGAAGCGAAATTGAAAATGGAAGCTCTGGAGGAGAAACAAAATCTTCAACGCATTCTTGAGGAAAAAGAAGCCAAGTTTAAGAGAAAAGAGATAGAAATCAAAGAGCAACTGCTGAAAAAGAAAGCAGAGTGGTCTAGGAAAATGGAAAGGATAGAACTGGAAATGGAAATGAGGAAAGCTGCAGTGGATCTTATGATGGAGGAAGAGGAATTGAAGAGTGAAAATGACCTGTTTGATGTTCAAGGGATTGCAATGCCTGAGGTCAACGCAGGTACTCCTAAGGTGTCACCTTAATCGGCTGATGCAACAGATGCCTTTGTTCCTCTACTGAACCCATTAACCTCCAAGGAGAAGTCGCCACTACAGGAGACTCCATTGAATGTGAAGGCAGATATATTCATTCCACTTGAATCACAGCAAGAAATTGGAAAGCAAGCTCCGCCCATACCTCATCTGCAACCACACACAGACCAGACTCCGTGGATAGCTATTGCCGATGCACTCAGACAAGGTCCCTCACTACCGAAGATAGAGCTGATGAAGTTTGGAGGAGATCCTTCTGAATACGCAGAATTTGCTGTTAACTTCCGTGACAATATTGAAACCCAAGTGAGAGATGATTCTCAGCGACTAACCCGTTTACTTGCCCAGTGCGTGGGAAAGGCGAAGGATGCGATTAAGAGCTGTGTCAACCTTCCTGTAGGGTAGAGGTATAATGAAGCGTGGGAGACCCTGTTAACCCTATTCAGACCGGGGGGGGGGCGGAAAGTGCCCGCGCCGACTTTGAACGTTTATAACTTCTAAGCCTTTCTACCTACAGCCTTGAAACTTCTCGACTTTTCCTAAAATTTATCTGTGAACATTTTGGCAGAAAGTATGTTGTCAAAGAAAATTTGACGTTGCCATGGCAACCACATTTTGACGGATGCTTTTTCCTCATTTTGAGAGATAAGTATTTCCTCTGTTTATTTTATGTCATTCTGTTTTACACTGATCTTTATTATGGATTTAAACACCAAACGATGCATTGTTGTCGTCCTTGATCCAAAATTAAAAAAGTAAGGAGGCGTTTCCATGGTAACCGTAGTTAAAGAGGCTTTTTTGTAGTACTTTCAAATTTCACTTTTTTCTACCTTTTATCGCATATTTTTTATTTTTGTTTTTTACTCTTTGCTTGACTTAAATGTTAATCTTTTAATTTTGAGTGATTTTGGGTAATTTTAGCGCATATTCCGTGCTCAGGATACGATATTCCAAATCCAAGATGGCGGATCCAAGATGGCGGATCCAAGATGGCGGCTCCAAAAAATATTCGAAATTTATTTTCTTTTTTTTAATGTTGTTTTTTCTTTATTTTTTGTTATTTTAGCTTTATTTATTTTTTAGGTATTTTTTTAGAATAAATACATTCTAAGTATTTTAAGGTGACATTTTCTCGCCTTTTGGACGTTTTCTTGCACATCTGACGTCATAATGACGTCATGATGACGTCACATTAACTGTCATGGTAACATAAAAAGTTGTTATTATACAAATGTTTAAACAATTACAAATTAAGAAAAATTTATACTTCCCTTAGATTGTGGTTTAATTACAAAAATTAAAACATCAAAACAAATATATTTTTATGACGTCATGATGACGTCATCATGTTGCTACAAGTTACAAGTACCAATATATACATTAAAAATGTTTTCCAACATCATCAGAGAAAACATTATTGTCATTATTCAAAACAATTTAGAGATAGGTACGGCAAACACTTTCTGTGAATGAACTGTCAATATATGACGTAATTATGACGTCATAGAAGTTGTCATGACAACATAATTATGTGGATCGATAGAATTTCGGACATACAATGTCTCCTGAAAATTTGGTGTCCATACCTACTTTCCTGTAGAAGTTACGAAGGGGGGGCGGAATCCGCCCCCCCCCCCCCCGGTCTCAGAAGATCCAAAAAAGCCCGGTCTGAATAGGGTTAAAGAACTTCGGTCAACCGCACATGGTAGCTGATGCGCACATGAGAAGGTTAAATGAGCTTAACTTAAGATGGACTTTGCGAGAAAGCTTGAAGATGCGAAACATGTATTAACTAACATGGGTCCCCGCTACATGGCTCGTCTCGATAATGAAGATACAATTCTAATGCTGATGAAGAAACCACCTGATGAAGGCTTGAAACGGAAATGGACAGACAATGCAGGCGACCTGATTCATTCTGGAGGCGAGGTTAATTTTGCTGAATTCCTAAAGTTCGTTCAGAAGCGGGCTGATCGCTTGAACAATCGGTTCGGGCAAGAACTGAAATCACCACCAACCCAAAACGGAAGGGAAAGGGGTCAAGCAAACCGAGGGAGACCAGAACCACCACTAGGAGCTACTACTCTGGCGATGCAGAGCGATGAGAACGAGGAGCCAAGCAATGTTGGACCAGCTGCTTGGAAGTGCTGTCACTGTTCCGAACCACATGTAATTTGGCCGTACGATTTGCCGAGCAATGTTGGACCAACTGCTATAAAGTGTTATCACTGTTCCGGGCCACATGCAATTTGGCAGTGTGAGACTTTTAAGCGCGCTCCCTATGAAGATCGAATGCGAACTGTACAACGAAAGAAATTATGCGGAAGTTGTCTAGGACAAGGACACTTTTCGAGGTCTTGCCCCAAGGGATTTTCTTGTCGAAAGCCCGGTTGTGGGAAGAGACATCACTTCCTTATCCACCCTCCTGACAGCGAGAAGTCTACAGACCCTTCAGTAACACGGAACGCCGGTGATCAAAAACCAGCTGTTGAAAATCAGAACTCCGTTGGTGGAACAGCCATAGTACCCATTGAATCTAGCACCTCCCCAACTACTGAGTCAGTTACTGGGCCATCCACTTTTGCAACATCCGGAAAATCTGTTCCAGTTGAAGCAGTTAGAGCCAGTCGAGCAAGGGTCTGCTTCAAGGTTGTCCCTGTGAAAGTTAGTGGATCTGGTGGCAATAAGCAGCTTACAACCTATGCGTTCCTGGACAGTGGTTCAGACTCGACGCTCTGTTTAAGAAGTCTCGTAGACGAATTAGGCTTGGAAGGTGAACCTACTGACTACACGCTCACAACTGTAAATCATAAAGCAAACGAATGTGGTCGCCGAGCTTGCCTGAATATGGAAGCGCTGGTTGGAAAGACAAGGTTCACTCTTGATCATGTTTTAACGACTGAAAGCCTGCCTATTGGAGAGAGACACTTTGCTAACAACAAAGAATTGAGGAAGTGGCCACATCTTGATGGCATCAGTCTTCCTGAAATAGACGAACACAAGGTCTCCATCCCTATTGGAAGCGACCGCCCAGATATTATTGACAACAATTCAGAGATTAGGAGAGGAACCAGAGGCCAGCCTTACGCCGTAAATACACCCCTGGGATGGACAGTATATGGTCCGATGGGTGAACCCAGCAGAGACGGTGTCTATGTTAATTTTATTTGAAGTGAGCATGAAGAAACTTTAAGTATGCAGTTGGAACGCATGTACAATACTGAATTTGGTGACACACTAACTGACATCGAACAAAGCCTTTCAGTTGAAGACCGAAGAGCGAAGAATATCATGGACAAATCTGCGGTACTTGTAAATGGGCACTATCAAATCAAACCTCCTTTCCGGGACAGTTCTGTACACTTTCCAGATAGTCTTCCAACGGCCAAGAAAAGACTAAACTGGTTAAAGAGGAAAATGGAGAAGAATTCTAAGTTTCATGATCAATATGCCAGTGTCGTAGAGAAGTACAAAACTGAAGGATCCTCCAGGCTTGTTCCAGATGAGGAGGTTTCCACCCTCAAACCAATTTGGTACCTGCCGCATCATGCTGTTTGGCATCCGAGGAAGCCCGATGAGCCACGAGTGGTGTTTGACTGTGCCTGCAAGTCCCAAGGCGTGTCATTAAACGACCAGTTGCTTCAAGGACCAGAGAACACGAGCAAGTTAATAGGCGTGATCCTTAGATTTAGAGTGAACAGCATAGCCGTGGCAGCTGATGTGAAAAGAATGTTCCATCAAGTATTTGTTTCTCCTGAAGACGGTGGTGCCCTCTGCTATTTGTGGTGGCCAGGTGGAGATTTCACGAAGGATCCGAAGACCTATCAGATGTTGGTACATATCTTTGGTGCCACCTCATCACCCAGTGTTTGTGGCTATGCCTTGAGGAAAACAGCTAATGACAATAGAGAAGACTTCTCCTCCGAGACCATTGATGCAGTTCTGAGAGATTTTTATGTTGATGATCTGCTCAAGTCCTTCGCGACCGCCGGTCAGGCGATAGAGATCACTAAGTAGCTGCAAGAGCTACTAGCAAGAGGAGGATTCCAGTTGACAAAATTAATGTCCAACGAACGGGAAGTTCTTGATGCTTTTCCTCCTGGGGATCGCGCACCAGCCGTCAAAGATTTGGACCTGAAATTCGACAGCCAACCCATGGATCGAGCCCTGGGGATTCATTGGAATGTGGAGGCTGACACATTCAACTTGAGTGTAAGCGACAAGGTCCAGCCGGAAACCCGCAAAGGCATCTTGTCATCCATTGCAACCATATATGACCCTCTTGGTTCTGTTGCTCCCTTGCTTCTTCCTGGCAGAGAAATTAACCAAGAATTGTGCAGAATGAAGTACGATTGGAACGACGAGCTACCTGAAGAGCTTGTAAAGAAGTGGAGAGAGTGGAAGGCAGGCCTTGCCAACCTTACAAATTACAGCATCCCTCGTTCGTTTATTCCTCGAGACTTTGGAGAGGTGAACCAAGTGGAATTACATCACTTTGCAGACGCATCAGAAGGACATGGCTATGGTACAGTATCCTACTTACGCTTTGTGAACACGCAAGGCCGGATCCACAACAGTTTTGTGATAGGGAAATCGAGAGTAAGACCTCTAAGAAGTGGAGTCAGCGTGCCCAAGTTGGAACTTACTGCAGCCACCTTGCTGATCAAGATAAATGAACTCATCAAAAGAGAGCTCGAGGGCCGCATCAATATCGGCAGCGTCACATTCTGGACGGACTCGGAGATTGTCCTTAGGTACATCTTCAATGAGAATAGAAGATTTGTTACTTTCGTTGCCAACCGCGTTGCCGTCATCCGGGAAGGATCAAAGCCCTCGCAGTGGCGCCACATAAGGTCAGAAGTCAACCCTGCTGACTATGCTTCAAGGGGCTTGAAGGCCTCCGAGGCCGAGAAATTAGAGATCTGGATACACGGACCGCATTTCCTGTGGAAAGATTTGGAGAAATGGCCGGAACAACCTGCTGATCTCCACCTAGAACTCTCAGATCACGACGAAGGGGTGAAGAGAGAAAAATCCACTGTCAATGCCTCTGTTGTAGAAGAAGACTTCTGGAATTCTTTGTTCGAGAGGTATTCCACATGGGAGAAGTTGAGAAGAGTGGTAGCCTGGCTTATTCGCGCGAGTCGTACCGTGAGACAGTGCCGAACAGGGCCAAATGGTTCAGCCATTAAGTCGGAATATCACACACTACGCCTTTCGTTAGCCGATTTAGAAGAAGCTGAGAGAAGCATTGTGAGGAATATTCAGCGTCAAGCCTTCCCTGAAGAGTTCTGCAATCCGAAGTCAAGCAAAGGTCCTCTAGCGAAGTTGAAGCCATTTGTGAAGGAAGGACTCCTACGCGTTGGTGGAAGACTTAATCGTTCGGAACTTGAATACGACGCTAAGCACCCGATGATATTACCTGGAAAGCATCGCATCACAGAAATGATCATCCTCTGTTACCACTTTGCTAATGGACATGTGGGACCATACCAAGTACTAGCGGAGACCAGACAGCGCTTCTGGATTGTGAGTGGCATCTCTTCTGTCAGACGTGTCCTCAGAAGATGCCACGACTGTAGACGTCGTAATGCTAAAGTGGGAGAACAGATCATGGCACCTCTTCCAGTTGTTAGAGTATCATCGGACAGCCATCAGCTGATCTATCCATTCGCTGCCGTGGGCGTAGATTATTTCGGTCCGCTATACGTCCATACAGGACCCGTTACCAGATCGACGAAGAAGAATCCCAAACTTCATAGACGCTATGGATGTATCTTCACTTGCCTCAGGTACCGCGCCGTCCACATCGAAATAGCCAATGATCTATCGACCGACAGCTTCATTAACGCCGTCACAAGATTTGTTGCAAGACGAGGTCCACCCAGAGTGATTTACAGTGACAATGGCACGAACTTCAGAGAGGCAGAAGTAGACGTAATCAATGCATTGAGGATTTGGGACCAGGATAGAATTGGAAGTGAACTTCGACAGAAAAACATTCAGTGGAACTTCAATCCTCCGGCAGCCAGTCATCAAGGAGGCGTTTGGGAGCGGCTAATTCGTTCTGTGCGGAAGATCCTACATGCTATGGTTGGTGAGCACCTTGTCAACGATGAGACCCTAACGACCTTCCTAATAGAAGTTGAGAAGATCCTCAATAACAGACCTCTTACCCGTGTGTCTAGTGACCCCAATGATTTGGATGCTCTAACACCCAATCACATTCTACTTCTGCGTCGTAATTCGTGTTCAGCGCCTGGCAAATTTCAGGAGTCTGACAAGTTTCAAGCGAGATGGAAACATGTTCATATCCTCGCTAATGAGTTCTGGAGACGTTGGTCCAGGAGGTCTTTCCGGACTCCGATGGTGTGGTACGTCAAGTCATTGTGCGAACTGCAAGTGGAACCTACCGCAGAGATGTACGCAAACTTTGCTTATTGGAAGAGGAGATTGTGGCGTCCATTGAAAAGCGAATGTCTGCCCAGGATAAGACATGAACTTCAGACACTCAGTATTCGTGACATTTATCAGAGACCATGTTATGATTATAGTAAATTCAGTTGACTTTTAAAGACTTTAGAAGTCTTTGGCCGGGAGGATGTAAACACCGGATGTTAGCCTGTGGATATTTCGTTGAGTTTTTCATGAAGTGAATTTCGTAAGTTTATTTGTGGACACATCGTTCCCTTTTCATGACGTGTAAAACGGGCTAGTTTTATAATTTTCGCAAAGGACCACATGGTCAGAGTTGACGATGATCGGTTCGATTGAAGGTTGTTCTGAGGATTACTTTATAGACTTGTCGACTATTTCGTTGCTATACAGGACACGAAAACTTGTAAGTATAGATTGTCAGCGACATTTGTCAATTAAGTTCATTTCGGAACATTTTGGAGTTGTACTCGAACATTTTGCTTGTATTGTTGTTTCAGTGAATCGCACATTAAATATGGCGCATCTAAAGATGTCTTGTTAGCTGTGATATTCCCAAGAACGAGTGGGTTCTTACATGGTCTGTTAGAAGATGAGAAGAGAAGATATGTTTCTTGTTTATCTGCAGCTGGCGGCTGGGCCAAGTTATGTGATTTAAATCTGTTTTCAACTGTCGACAATTTTTTGAACAATTTTGCACTGTGACGTGCTAGAATTCATTTCCTTTTTCTTTTTAAATAGATTTAAACCGTTATTTTAATGTTTCGTTTGCTTTCAAGGACATTTTAAAAGTGATTTCCCTATAAATTGCTTGACTATAAATAGCATGTCATCTTGTTTGTGTCCATTCCACTTCATGCTCCAATACGCAATTCTGATTTTTGTGTTGGTTGGCCTGTGCCTTGCATGCAGTAAAATTTGAGATTATTTGGGAATATGTCGACGGCCCCTAAATCACGCGTAAGAAATTGCTCCATAGTCGTGAATAGGCGTGAGATCGCAGTTTTGGACTCGCACCGGTGAAACTCACGTGTAAGGCGTGAGACTGCTCTCTCAAAATTATTACCGAATCGATCAAAAACCAATTACTGATTGCCAGATTAACCACATCTGTGACAGAAACCGGAAATTCCTAAATATTTAGTATCCATGCAATGGATCAATTTTACAGTTTTCTGAGTTACTTCAGAGTTATCGTGAGCCTCACGACTTGTTATAAACCTAAGTGACTACGCCAATAGTTTATTGCGCATTAAGCCTAATAATTTAGGTCACTTCAGTTGAAAAGTCGCTCTTATTTCTGGAGAGCTTGGGACGAATGAGAGTGAGTGATAACGTAAATTACGTATTAAATAGTATGACACATTGGTTTATTTACGCTATAATTGCCTTGGAATCCTTCAGCGTGATGATCACTTTGCCAACGTTTTTGGCTGTACAGATGTCAGACAGCGCCTAATATATTTCTTTACAGTCCTCTGAAGGTGAAGAGGATCAATTTCGAGTCACTCTTGATCAGATGAAATGATCCTGTCCACTGCAGTTTTGGCGTAGCGAGGCGAACCGACTGTGCCGCTTGAGCGAAGGAAGTGAACATGAAGAAGACGGACTTTGATTTAGATTATTGAACGTGAAAAGTATACATTTTAGTAGCCCACCGTCTCAGTGGTTCGCAAGTTGAGTTGTAAGCTTATTAAACGAGACGATATATTTGTAGTACAAACAATGTATATTACATGATATTACCGACTGACGGCCGGTCTTCTGTGAAGTTCATTGATCGATAGCGCATGGACGTAATGAGCTTCTCCTATAAATCTAAAACACACAATTTGTAAACAAATTAAATTATATATTTAACCCAACTATCACAAACAAAACACCCGCGAAGACATACACGTCAAACCCATTCTAAAGTTATGCTACTTTTCCCGCCAAAAAGTAAACCTTCACATATTACCTAAAACATCTTTACTATATTTAACTAACCAAGCCACCCAATCTTTTCGATAACCTCGATATCCAACTCAACGTTTTCGGATTCCCTATTAATCGGCATTTCAAAACGCTTTGTTTATATTATAGCGGACTACATGAAACAAATAACATCTTTACCATATTCACTATCAATTCTTTTATTATTATTATTATTATTATTATTATTATTATTATTATTATTATTATTATTAACCTCACGTTCTATCGCATTAACGAGATGTCTTTACAGCCATGCTCCGTCACGCGTGACCACTATTTTTGAAAATTGAATGGAGTTTTCAAGATTACGCGTCGGTTTTGAAAATTCATTCCGAGATTCGGAATTCCCGTGAGAATTTTACCGCATTTTCGGAAACAAAGAGCAACAAAATATCATTTTGTTTGAAATGTTACATATCCGAATAATATTAGGCTTTTCTTGCTTGCAGCGAAGTTATTTTCCGCTAATTCGTGACTTTCAAAGTGTTTTCCACAGAGATCTTCAAGGTTTCATTCAAATCTCGGAAGTTACAAAGAAATATTCAAATGTTCATTTCATTCTCTAGATTACTGGTCACGCGTGACGGAGCATGGCTGTAAGAGCCCTTTGATTAAAAAATAAAATATAGGTTATGTCACGTCACTTTGCCTTTTCTTCTCCACAAAAACGGTACCGTTGTTGAACTGAACTCGTAAATAACAAGGAATTATTGACCATCAAATTATTCCTTGAGCCACACCGTGCCACCTTAATCTTTACGCATTATTCTTGTAATTCATGTTCTCTCTTGCAATAAGATTTTAAAATTTATTGATAGTATATCAAACTCATTGCTTCATTACTTTCTTCTCATTGCTAGACACTATATATACACTTGCAGACTAAGAAACACCCTCCCTAAGCTACAGGTATACATACAATCTACTATGAACTTCATGGAAATTGAAAAACAAATAGCTCTTGACAACAATAATATAACTTCTTTTAAGAAGAAATGGGCCACTTTTAAATACTGCCCCTCCCCCCTCCAGAGAAATAATTAAAACTGCAATTTTTAAATGAAACAAAGGTCACGTAGATACTGAAAACCGAAGCAAGGGCACCCAGTCGGACATGTTATTCTAATGTAGAAAATATTTTATGTAAATAGGGTAAAGCATTATGTAAATAGTACTAGTTTTGTTCTGAGATATGTTAAATGAACTGTAAGTAGTGTTTAAGTAACGTTTGTAACGTTAAGTAACGTTAAGTGTTTCAAGTAACGTTTGAAATGTTAATTTTTTGTGGTAAGTAACTTATCTACTAGTGTAAGTGTAGTATGAAGTTTAAGCTTGTGGGATGTAAATAAAAAAAAATCCCTCGGAAAAAAAAAAAAAGATTTTAAAATCAAATTCGGCTTCGTTCTGATTTTGTCATTTCTGCACTCAACATTTTTGTTTCTTTGGCGTTTTTCACTATGGTCTATCCAAACCGTTATTTAAATTTTTCAACCTATTTTTTAGTCCGCTTCTAAAGTGACAGAATTTCTTAATAGCGTAACTGACTGCATGCACTTAGCGTGTCTTTGAGAAGTGGTGCCTTTGTTCGCTTTTGGTTTGGAGATAAACATATTCCAGAATTGAAGTCACGGAAAATAAACAAAGCTCGGCTTTTCGGTTCTAAATTTCTCTCTTTCTGTTTCTCTTGTCGATTATAGCGCCGGTCTTAAGTAATGGTGCTATAACTTCTTCAGCGTCAACAAACATTAACAAATCCCTTTCCCCACCCCCGTCCAATGTTGTTTTGTTCTGAAAATGCACTAATACCCAAAACAACATCGGAAGAGGGGAGGGGGAGGGCGCATATTTATATAATGGTGTGGGAATATTTTTTCAGAAGCATACAAAAATGTCGGCATAATTTAAATTTGTCTCTATTAGTTTTGTCCGGGTAAGTAAATAAAAATTCATTATTCAGCGCAATCTCTATCCAGTTAAAAATAAACAAAGCTTGTCATTCGGTTCTAAAATTTCTCTCTCTCTGTTACTCTTGTCGATTATAGCGGCCGGGTTTTATTAAAGTAATTGTGCCGGGCTACAAATTAATTATTCAACGCAATCTCTGTTAGCATTGCAAAAGTTTATATTAGTGTTTTGATAAAGAAAATTTAACAGAGACCTTACACGCGACAGTTTGTAGAATCGGCTCTGCCTGACAGGATATATGAGTTACAACCTAAAAATTAAATATATAAAAATTCGTTTTGCTTGAAGGTCATGTCTCTTTCTTACATGATGTAATTATTTTACAGGTAAAGTCAGGAAACGAAATGACTTGGTCAGTATTTATTACATATGGCCTGACTTTTCTTTGACTTACAAGTCACTATAAATTACCTTATTTCATGAAATTTTTGCGACACTTTTATTTCGCGATTTTGAGGTGCGCATATTTCGCGACACTTAAATTTCGCGATTTTGCGAAAATTTTATATTTTGAATCACTTTAATTTCCCGTTGTTGAGTTAGACACAATTTATTTCCTTGACAATGTTATTTAACATGCCCTTGAATGAAAAAAAAGGACTTCAACAAAGGTGCTACGTCAAAATTAACAAAAATGAAACGGACGGACTATATGTCAACAGTAACAACAAAGCAGTTCTCACGATGTCCACAAGCAGTTAATGCTTGTTCGTGAATTATTGGTCTTGAGTCAATTGATCACAGTATCCATTTACATTGAAAATTCCTTGCTATAGACTCCGAAGAAAAAATGATACCGTTTAGTAACATAATGCCGTTTAGAAACATACATACAAGTCTCACGAGTCATTTTATATATGCAACAACAGGCGGTAACGCTTCTGAGGGGGGGTGAATAGGGGTATGCAAATCTGCCGATCCGTGCTATTTTTTGGCCCGATCCGTCGATCCGACGTTATTTTCGTTCAAATCCGGATCCGCAATACTTTAAAACTTTCCGCAATATAAATATACTGCACATGGGTACATATATATTTGTTTTGTTTTTCTTGTGCAGTATTTAGATTTTACTCTAAGTTTTCTGCCTTTGCTGGTGAAACTGGATAAAATAGTCGACAAAACACCAACATACCGTCCAAGGCCGACCAAAAAGTTAATGATCAGATTCACAATCCGAACTTCCAGATAGACAAAGTCCGGAATCCGGGCCAAAATTTTCGGCTGATCCGCGATCCATGCATGGTAATTTTCAAATCCGCGAATCCGCTTAATTTATCGCTAAAATCCGCAAGCCGTGCGCTTTTCAAGGCCAAATCCGCCGATCCGCGAACCTATTCACCCCCCTCACTTCTCTTCCAGTTACTACACCCTTTATTCCCTCTTTCTCCCATCCTTTCAAGACAGGAACCTTTCCCTGTGGGCTGGTGAAAAAGTTATATATTTCCACCAATCAAGTTGCATGAATTGGTTTCAAAATCGATAGCTTAAGGTCGACATTCACATCTTCAAAGTTAACTCCACTATCACTTGCTTTTGACTTCTGCCGAATACCACATTGCGAACTTGTTCTTGCAAAATTGATTATTGACATAATGTGAGTCACTTAATTTTCGCGTCATGTTATGTTCGCGACACTTATTGTTCGCGTCACTTAAATTTCGCGATTTTTTTTTAAATTGCGAAATTCGCGAAATTAACGTGTCGCGAAAATTTCATGTAATAAGGTAAGTTAAGATGTTGTTCGATTAGTACTCTAGAAATTTTGCCTTCACTACACAACCGAACACACTCAAAGGTTGAGGCATGGGCGCGTTGGTCAGCCAGGCCCACGATGCATTTTATTATCGACAAAGGACTATCATATTACAATATTTCTATAATATACTATACCATAATATTACAGTAACTCCAAGCGCACCAGAGCCGGACACGTAAACCCCAAAAAAACAACTATTGGAAAAACTGGGGACCGTGTACCCCCGACCTATGCAGTGGTGCTACCTTTGCGGTTTTAAGGTGTTTTTAACTAAGAAACAAACGACTAAAAGATGCGGCTAAAACTGCCGATAACAAATCTTAAGGTATTACAATAAACAACTAAGACGAAAGTTAACTTGTTTGAACAGTACTAGAGGCGGCGAGGCTGACCGTAGAATGACACAAATCTATCAACGAACACTTTTCAAACTCACGAACCATGAGCCCCTGAGCACTACACTAGTACCCGGTTCTCTGCTCCGTGTCGGCAAAATATTAATTTATGTCAATACCGATTATCACAAATTACATATTTTGCCTTCACTACACAACCGAACACACTCAAAGGTTGAGGCATGGGCGCGTTGGTCAGCCAGGCCCATGGTAGACAGCAAAAGAAAGGGCTAGAGCACAGAGTGACAAAGACTTGAAGACTTCAAGTCTGCTTGGAATCCTTACATAAATGTTTTAGCTGTAACAGAAGCCCAGCGACAACGACACTGAAATATTTCTCTCTGATCTGACGCCGGAATTGGCAGCCAATGTAGCTCCGCCCGATCTGGTAGAATGCGCGTTAAACTTAGAAATGTCTGACACAATACTCGAAAAGACTTTATTCCCCATAAGCCGAATACCTAATGAGCTTATTGACCGAAACAAGGCGCTTATGACTGCCCGAAGACGTAATGGGCCTGAATAAATACTCGACCGAATTCTCAGCTATCCGGGCCTTCTGCGTTAAGTTATGAGCAAAGCTAAACTGGACATCCCTGCTACGAATAAGACATAACTCAGAGCTTCTAAGGAAACCTGAAAAAGCGAGAATAAACATAACTAGACTTTTTAATTGCAGAAGATTGTCCCAATCAATTTTTTCAGCAAGTTGCTTGAGATGAGTAACTTCGAGGGGCTCCTTCCTCCTGGTGGTAGGTTGGCTGGCAAGGCGAAGAGCGCCTTCTTTTGCAGCAATGACTGTCGGGTGTACTGAAGGAGAATCAACTCTGGCCAGCTAATGCGCTCACTCAAAAAAGCGTATAGTAGAAAGCACAATTGATGCAGACACTGACGTGGACTCGAGCAGATGTTGCAGATACAGGGCACAATCCAAAGGTCTGACCGGAAAATGAGGAATACGCAACGCATCTTTAGCAAAGTCTCGCCATCTATTAAAGGCCCTAAGGTAGTTTTGCGATGACCCAGTGGCTTTCGAAGCAAGCACGATGAATTTCAGATTCTGTTTTAGCTGGTTAACTTGTACGTTGTCCGGGCTTCCTGCAAACCAAAATGCGGTCGAGGAGATATCTAAGAACAAAATGAAACACATATAATGTAAGAGACGAACTCATAAAGAAAAATGTACGGACGATCGGAAAATAAAAAAAAACTGAATTTATATTGCGCTCGCAAGCCTGCTGTCAAAAAACAGAAAGCTATCCTAAGAATTGACTAACTGATTCGACAAGCATAATACCAAACTTAAACACCGTTTAGCTCCTCTTGGAAAATAGGGATGATCCCCTATAGGGCATAACATCGTGCCCCTCTTGGACGTAACATTGAGCCTGCCTAAGCCACTCTCGGGCATAACATTGAGCCCCTCTTGGGCGTGACATTAAAACCCATCTAGGGCGTAACATTGAACCCCTCTTGGGCATAACATTGAAAACCATTTAGGGCATTTCATAACGTTGAGCCCATCTAGGGCATTCGGTTAGCCCCTCCAGGGCATAACGCTGACCCCATCTAGGGCATTCGGTAAACCCCTCCAGGGTATAGAGCGTATGCACTCACGTGGCAAGCAGCTATGCAAATTTATTGGAACAAAAGAAAGTGTTAACATAAGAAAAGCGTTCAAATCCCACAGGATTGTTTTGGTACACCAACATGGCCGCCGTTCTATTGTTTTGGTACACCAATATGGCCGCCGTGACGTCATGTGCATACGCTCTATAACGCTGAGCCCATCTAGGGCATTCATTAAGCCCATCTAGGGCATAACACCTCTAATAGGTAATTCAATCTAGGAAAAAAATACCCCTAGAAACTTGACTGATTGAAATACGTTCAATAGAAAATCTGCAAAATAGCCACATCTCTGTGCATTCACTTGGGACACGAAAGCTCTCACTAAATAACTAACTAAAGTCAATACGAATTGCTAACGAAGGGACCGTCACGGGATTACAAAAAAAGAGTTTCTGGCTTTACATCTATAAGTAAATAAGGCAAATTAGATAGAATGCCCCAATCATGAATAAAGGTGCTCCAGTGGAAAACCATCTAAACGCAGGATGAGCCAGAAATGGGCAGACTTCCAAAATGGTAGGCTGAGAGCTCCCTTAGCACTGCAAGATCTCGTATGGCTGAATACTTTGCATGTTAGGTAAACCGGAGGACACAGCCGGCTGTCGTGATGAGACCAATTTTGGGCAAAGGCGTTTGCACCGCTGGAACCGGGTTGGTAGAATCTGGAATTGAAAACATTTAACGTTAGCGTTGAATGAACATGCGAACCTATCACAGGTATGAGGACTTGCTTAATCGTCGAGAGCATTGAAAACCGTGCCATCATTGGTGTAATCGACATAATCAATAAACTTGATTATAACGCCTGCAATAGTATTTAGATCCCTTAGTGTCCACTGCATTTTGATGTGAACGTCGTTGAACAGACAGCTCTGAAAGATGCCTACTGCAGGCTGTTGTAATGCCGGACCTTTAGATTATCAGTAGACCAGGTAACTGGCTTACTGGCCTCCTAGAAAGCTTTCAATGACAGGAAAAACGGCAAGCAACTCTCTGAACGTGGAACTTTCCGCTTTCTCGAAGTCGGACCGGTATAGATGAAAAGTTTTGCCGTTGAAATCTATAAAACTTCTACAAGCTGAGGCCGATGCGTCGGAATATATCACTTAAGAGGGCTTATGACGGGCTGGCGAAATAGGTATGCCGTTAAGGCTCGCTACGTTGGTTTTCCAGAAGATCAATTCAGCAAAACTCTCGGGAGGAAAAGTAAACGTAAGAGTTCCATGTCGACGCAGTGTTGATCATAGCAAATAGATTTCTAGTCATAAGCTGGGAGACGTTGCCCACGCAGTAGCCGAGTAAAATAGTTTTCCCGCTAACCCTCGCAATCCTACGAACTGGGACGCGAAAAGAAGCGACCAATATGGAAGTCAAACCGTCATACAAACTCGTAACGCGTCTATCTGTAGCGTAAATTTCCGACGTGGCATGGTTGATGACAGTTTTGAGCCGAGAAATTACCTGAGTTGGGCCCCAAAACATTTGGCTTCGTTAGGAAGAAAACCAGAGCCAAGCAAATCGGCATGAACATGAAGGCTCGCAATCTTTGCGTTGTTGTAGCCCACAGCAGCGACGAGACCGTTGTCTAAGAAGACAACAATTTACCCGGCTTCAGATCTCCATTTTTCAGTTAACGGCTTAAACAATTTCGTAAACAGTTAAAGCGCTAAACTAAGACCAAAGGTAAAACTGAAAATAGAAAATATCTAGCGTGACCGGCGGAAAATGTCCAAGAAAAAGAAAGAAACTTCCGATGAACGAAGATCTTCTACATGATGATGACCACAACATCATAAGAGAACATATAGTCTCCCGGATTCTAAATCTCTTAGGCAACATTCAAGTCTTCGCATTTAAAATTTTCTCTTGTCGTGACGCACATCTAACATAAAATGCTTTAAAACAGATTTTTGCGTTAACACAAACAAAGGGTCAATAGTGAAAGGTGGCTCGTAAACCTCAGTAATACAATGTGGACTAATGAGCTCGTTTATGACATTCTCAACGGAACTAAAACCCTTCAAAGCTAACGCGTTATTACTGGCCGTAAAAGACGTGGGAATTTTGAGCAACGGCAATTTGCATACAAATGGATAACATCGATAATAAACTTCGACGCGTTAATGCCCTTCCAGAATTTAATTACTCAATATAATCTCCCTTAGACCGACACTAATTCCTGGACAGATCTAAATTCGCATTGTACTTCGGAGTCCAAAAAAAAAAACAAAATATGGAGATGATGGGCAAGAGTTCTCCTGATCGTAATCTTCGTCCAACTCCATGTCTGAACAGAGTCAGGGGTTTTCCGCACGCAAAGCAAACACCAGTAGCAGATCTTTGCACTAAATGTTGTTGATTAAGGCGAGAGAAGAAATTAGATAATTGTTGTCTTGCGATCTGTGGAGATTTAGCCTGAATGGACGTCGGCAAGGTTCTTCATTGGTGGGATGAACGCGCGGTGAAACGCTTACGGCTCTTTAAATTTTCTTTTCGTCTTCTTCGTCGTCGGCCAAGTCGTGATGTTTGTATTCATTGACAGTTTTCCAACCAAACGGTGACTTATCTGCAAGCAGGATGAATTTTTCACGCTCTTGCACGAGAGCCAAACCTTTCAAGTCTAAGGCATCCTTTATTTTCTGCATGTCTTTGCGTTCCACAGCGGCCTTTGTGTCCTTTATAGTTTCTTTAATCGCTTTATTGACGTTGTACAGGTCCTCGTTGCTCTTCTTGTTAAATTGTGGAGTGAAACCGCGCTTGATTCTTTTGATTTCTGTCATGTGAACGCTTGAGAGCTGAAATGGAATCTTTAACCAGTCTTAAACTGACCAAGAAGGTCCTGGTTGTTCTGTGCTTTTAGTCGTACCGCTGTTGCCTCGTTCATATTGCCAGGGAAGAAAGCAAAAAATCGGGGTAAGATTGAACTTGTTTGAACAGTACTAGAGGCGGCGAGGCTGACCGTAGAATGACAAATCTATCAACGAACACTTTTCAAACTCACGAACCATGAGCCCCTGAGCACTACACTAGTACCCGGTTCTCTGCTCCGTGTCGGCAAAATATTAATTTATGTCAATACCGATTATCACTAATTACATGTTTTGAGAAGACACAAACCACTTGTTTGCTTAAAAAAAAACAGCGATAGTAGCGTGGGAACTCGCGCGATTCTAAACGCCGTCTGCGCGGGATATAACAGTAGCCAGAAATGCATGATTGCACAAAATGTTTTGGGGTTGAGGAGTCTGCATTTCAATTAGATATCATTGCGTACGAAGCAGTCACTGTCTTAATTCGCTATATGTTCACTCGCCTGGATCTACTTGTGGAGGCAGATTTCACCTTGTTGTAGTCGTAGCAAATTTCAATATCGTTTGTTGAAGTATTGGTAGGTATAAAAGTTACATTTAACGCATTTAATGCATGTGGTTGCGTAAGGTGTGAAAATCGATCAACATGAGTTGTGTTCCATCGAGAAACGTCTGCATGTTCATTACTTAGAACGTGCAAGTATAGCGGCCAGTTGTCTTGGCTTTTTCCGACACGATTTGCGAATTTTACGTTGCAAAAACAAAACAGAAATAGTTATTATCGCCAGAGTTTCTGTCTTTCTCATCATTTCTAATCTGACCCAGTTTTAAGGATAAACGGTATGAAAAGATATGACTACGGTCATTTGCATTTAATCTTAATAAATGCCTGTCTTCATGGAATAATTACAAGTGGCTTTGTTGACTGAACTGTTACTGGAACATAACGTAGCTGAATCGAAATACGTTGAGTTAAACTGTTATTCTACGAGTATGATTTGTCCCAATAAGAAAGTGTTATAGAAACCACGGGGAACAGAACATTTATGATCAACATTGAGGGAAAAGTCCCGAAACAATAATTTGCATGAAGTTCCACGAAAACCTTCGAGAATTTTAAATTACCAAGCACGCAACAAAACAACATAAAACTGTTACTGGATTTGAACTGCCTTTTCCGTTTTTTTTTTTATATTGGGAAGAATGTTTAAACCCGCATTGAAGGAAAAGGAAAGAAAAATCCTAAAATACATGTCTGCGGTCCAATGTTATCAAATGTTTGGCCATGACACTGAAATAACTTTCCTTTTTTTACCTTAAATAAAGCTTGTTACATGACAGTGTTAAAACTCGTAACCATGATTTACTCCTTCATTGAATCTTACCGAGTTATACATTAAATAAATCAGTATTTCGACTAAATCACGCATAAAACCTAGGCATGCTCTCACGCAAATTTTATAAAACTTTTGTTTGTCTGCACCTGGCCACTGGGCAAGTTATGTCAGTTATGTGCTTTAATAAATCTGTTTTCAACTGTGGACAATTTTGCACTGTGACGTTCTAGAATCCATATCCTTTTTCTTTTTAAAATCGATTCAAACCGTTATTTGAATGTTTCGTTTGCTTGCAAGAGCATTTTTAATGTAAAAGTGATTTTAATGTTAAAGTGATTCCTTCCCTATAAATTGCTCTTGACTATAAATAGCGTGTCATCTCGTTTGTGTTCATTCCACTTTATGCTCTGGTAAATAAAGACTGCTTTGCAGAAGCAAGAGCACAAGGGCAAGCATATTAAGAAATTTATGTTAAATGTAAACGTGGATAATGATGCAAACATAAGAGTTTATGTTAAGCTAGTGTAAACGACTTTGACACAAGCAATAGTGCAACCATAAGAAAATTTTTTTTTTTATCTTGTTATGCTCATGCTTATGCTTTTAAATATGTTTGCATTGTGCTTTATTTGTCATTTGTGAAGGACACGGCGCTATCGGTAGCTGTTGGGGTGCGGGGAACGAGAGTGAGAAAACGGGAGAGATAACTAGAAGTATGCAAGGGAGAAAGTTCTCCTCATATTGGGATTGCAGTGTTTCGCATTTCCATTGAAAATTTAGGCGTGAACTGAAATCAAGTGATCGCGGTCGCTTAAGACATGGTTACTATAGCGATTTCACTGCACGATTGCACACCAATTTCCGTGTTGAGAAATGTATGCATATTTCAATTATTGTGCCATATTTATACGAAGCACTTGCTATCTTCAACCCTTCAAATTTCTCGTTTGTCACCAGGTTACAAATCGAGAGAGCAGTGTCGTTAATAGGAGTACATGTACTGGAACGTACAAAAAATTTGTTATTTAAAGCTGAGTAGGGTGAAAAGCGATCGACTCTAAATAAGTTGACCGTAATACGGTCTGCATATTAATTACCGAGAACTTGCATGCACTGTGGCTAGTTGTATTGGCTTTTTCAGTATGACATAATTTATGTGATTTGTAACCATAAAACTGTGTTTTGTGTGTAATTTCTGTCTTGCCAGGTTCTTTATCATTTTGCGCAGTTTTATATAAACATTTTTCGAAATAAGGTAGTTTTTTGTGATAATACTAATGTATGT